>SEYY01007008.1:62500-142981 GCA_009176605.1 Armadillidium nasatum | reverse complement strand
TTCCGAGCAATGCTCAATGAAATTGACTGGGATAAGGAGTTTAATGGTCAAAATTGTTTCATCATGTGGGAATACTTCAAGAAATATTGGCTAACCATTCAGTCTGTGTGTTTTAAAGATAAATCCATTAGGGTGGCAAATAGAAAACCTAATTGGTGGAGTAGAGAGATAAAAGAGAAAATCAGTGAAAAGCGTAGATGTTTTAAAATATTCAAAGGTAGGAGCAGGGGGAAGATTTGGAACATTATAAGAGAATTAGGAATGAACTTAACCAGTCAATAAGAAGAGCAAAGAGAATGGCAGAAATTAATTTGGCAAGGAACAGTAATAAAGACCTGAAAAAGTTTTTTAGTTTTTATAAATTTAAAAGCAAGGATAAGAAAATTGGCCCAATTAAAATTGATGGAAATTTAGTAAGTTCAGATAAGGAATTGGTTAATATTTTCAACGCTTATTTTGCATCAGTGTTTACTGAGGAAAGGTTGGATAGCAGTTTAGAGACTAATAGTTCTAGTATACATGTAATGAATAGGTGTACAGCATTTGAAATTGAGTTAAATGAAATTAAAATCTTTACTAGAACATATTGACCCAAATAAGGCAGCGGGTCCAGATGGTGTATATGGTAGAATTCTAAAAGAGGGGAGTAGCAGTATTGCAAAGGCACTGTATTTGATTTTTAAGCGATCTATTGCTTTTGGAGAGGTACCTGAAGACTGGAAAACAGCATATGTGGTGCCCATTTTTAAAAAAGGTAGTAAGGAAGATTTAGGGAAACTATAGGCCAGTTAGTTTAACATCTCTGGTTGTGAAAATTTTGGAAAAGTTACTGAAAAGTCATATAGAGAAGCATTTAGATGATAACAAGATACTATATAACTCCCAGCATGGCTTTAGAAAGGGTAGATCATGTCAGACAAATCTACTAGAATTTATGGAATATATTACTGAATGTATAGACAGGGGTGATCCAGTTGATGTCATATATTTAGACTTTAGCAAAGCTTTTGATAAGGTACCCCATGTTAGGCTGATGCAAAAGTTGTCGCAGTATGGTATAGATGGAATGGTACACAATTGGATTAAAGAGTGGTTAAAGAACAGAAGGCAGTGTGTATTACTTAATGGTAATAAGTCATTATGGGAAACGGTGAAGAGTGGGGTCCCACAGGGTTCTGTGCTGGGACCACTTTTGTTCCTTATATATATAAATGATTTAGACAAAGGTCTTAAATGTAAGGTTTCTAAGTTTGCAGATGATACCAAAGTGGTTACCTCAGTAAGGAATAATGATGGATGCATAAAGCTTCAAAGTGATCTAGATAGACTTCTTGGTTGGGCAGAGAGGTGGCAAATGAACTTTAATAGTAAAAAATGTAAAGTTCTTCATGTAGGTTACTCAAATGAAAGGATTTAATTATGAAATGAATGGGGAGTGGCTTGAGACTGTGGACCAAGAAAAGGATTTAGGTGTGATTATTAGCAGTAATCTGAAAGGTGGGTGATCAATGTTTGGAAGCAAGGAATAGAGCTAATAAGATGTTAGGTATAATTAATCGCAATGTAGTTTACAAGAGCAAAGAGGTTATAAGCAAAGCTATATAATAGCTATGTTAGGCCAGCATTAGAGTATTGTGCACAGGTTTGGGCTCCTCATTTAAGAAAAGACATAGATATGCTGGAGAGAGTACAACGTCGAGCAACAAGGATGATTTCTGGCTTTGAAAATAAGAGCTATGAAGAGAGGTTGAAGGAGTTAGGAATGTTCTCGGTTGAAAGGAGATTTCTCAGAGGGATATGATACAAGTTTACAAAATATTTGCATCTGACAGTAATACAGAGATTGAAAAATACTTTATAGTGGACCAATGTGGAAGAGTAACTAGAGGACATGATAAGAAAATTAAAAAGAAGCCATGCCATCTCGATCTAAGAAAGTACTCTTTCAGTAATAGAGTTGTTAATTTTTGGAATGACTTGCCACAAGAGATTGTTGATTGTGATTCTCTTGTCAAATTTAAAAGGGGGCTAGATAGATATATGGATGGTTTAGGTATTATATAATATAACTTGACTAAGCCAAATTGGTGGGTATATATGAATTTTTAGATTAACAGATCAACCTATGACTAAGCCTAATGGCAGTTTTTTTTGTAGTGGGTGATGGTCATTGAATATTGCATGTATAATTGGGCTTAGTTTTACTTTTATCTTTTGCATGAATGAACTGACAACTAGGGATGGGATAGACCTAGTCTTTTGTGCATGTATTAGTATTGTTATTATTTGTTTGGACTGGGACAGTCTCGATAGGCCCTTGTGGCTTCTAACTGTCTCTATTTTCAACTTTGAATTTTACTGTTTAACAAATTAAATTGCTTATAATTTTAAATTTTACAGCTTAATTAAATTGTAAATTTATTAATTAAAAATGTCCGAAATGGAAGAATTCCAATCTTTGAACTGTTCTTTTATTAATGAAAGAGAAGATTTAAAAAATTGTGTGAGGTTGATCTTAAATAAAATTGAAACTTGTTCGAGTGAGTCATTTATAAAAGATAAATTAGTGGAGGTAAAAGGTTATCTTAAATCCCTAGGGATATTAGATAAAAATATATTGTCAAATATATATATGTTTGATTCATTGCGTGAACTTTACCTTAGTGATCGTGAAACGTCTTTTCAATGTAAAATTGATACCAAGGACAAAATTTGTTTGATTGCGGATAATTTAGCAAAGTCAGTAAAACTTCAGTCAATTCAGGTTATGATAAGTTAAACTAAGAATGCTAGAAAATTAAATAATAATATTAATAGGCATAAATGAAATGAAAGCTAAATAATATGATACAAATGTCAAAAATTTGCATTTATACAACGATATTTCCATATATCGATATTATATTCAATCTGGCACAATATCTCTCTCTCTCTCTAAAAAGAGAGAAAATGGAATTAAATGGTGAACTAAAGTAAGAGAGAAAATGGAACTAAAAGCGTAATATATATATTATATATATATATATATATATATTATATATATATATATATATATATATATATTAACTTAAGTTCGCCATTTAATTCTATTTTCTCTTTTACTTTAGTTCATTGTTTATTTCCATTTTCTCTTTTAAATACAGAAAACAGAGAGGTCTGAGAACATTATTGTATAGTATATACTGTGGTTGTTGGTGCTAAAAGTATATTTAAAACAAAGGAATAGGACAGTTTACAAGACAGTTGATTTTGTTTTTTCAGCATAGTTTTATTAATTTTTTTTGGAGTTTTTCTTTTTATGTATGTATGTTACTGTTCCGTGAAAGAAAAGTATGTGTAGAATGCATTTAAACATATTTTTACTTCATATTCTCAATAAAATGAAAAATAGAGGTTCGTGCCAGATTGAATTATTACCATATATATATATATTGTTAAGGGGAGAGACCACCTCTTTTACAACCCTTCAACCCTCTCAATATGAAGACCAAAGACTCGGTAGTCAACAACACTTCCCCCACTCTTACTTTAGTTACACAACAAGATAAGCTAGACACTCAGGTCTGGTTTTAGGATCCTCGTATTACAAGCTTCTCCACCCTTAATGTGGCCTGGGTGAATCAAAGAAGAATTGCCAATGAAACCTCCAATACCTATGACTTATGACTCTCTTGACTCTACAGATGACTTTACAAAAATTAGAACAGTTAAAAAGAGAAAAAAAAAACAAACTACAGGAAAACGCAGGATGCTATCTACTAAATGAAAATACACCCCACTAATATATAAATTTACTGAAATATAAATACACTCAGAAACCATGTACTAATAGAAGAAAAATGCGTGAACCAGAATTGTTATGACCCTAATTACTATTACTATTGCGCCAAAGACTTACAACGAATATTACAAACTTTCTGATATACAAATATAAATATTTGTATATGATTCACTCATTAATTGCAACTTCATACACAAGGATGATTATTTATGTATGGTGCAACTAATGAATACTTATTTTAGAAAACTAATTGCATACACAGATATAAATATCTGTGTAGTGCCCTGTTATACAAATTATGATCTCATATACAAATATAAATATTTGTATATGACTTATTCAATAATTGCAACTTCATACACAAAGATGATTATTTATGTATGGTGCAACTAATGAATATTTATTCACAAACAGTCTGCATACACAGATATAAATATCTGTGTAGTGCTCAATTTTACAAAAGTTTCTCATATACAAATATAAATATTTGTATATGATTTATTCAATAATTGCAACTTCATACACAAATATGATTATTTATGTATGGTGCAACTAATGAATACTTTTTCAACAAATGAAAATATACAACTAATCCTAATGTTACAGTAGGTAGTTATAGTTATGGTAGGTTATTAATTACAAAAATTTACAAATTCCGGAATGTTTGTACTTAACTTGTCATTTGCCAGAGGAGATCGTTTGTTTATCTGGCCTGCTCAGTTCTAAATGAGTTTAGATCTATGGCTCGGCTTAGCAAGTAACTGCAAAATCTGAAGTTAGCAATTATCCCAAACAACTCATCTGGCCTAAACATCAGTCAGATTCCCAATCCAATATGAGTTCCAAACTTGTAACTGACTCCACAATTGGTACCTAAAAGGGTATGGTTATTAAGTTAAATGAATCTAAACATTAACCCATCCCTATATTCAAATGTCTAACCCTCCTATTCATGTAAGGATATATAATGGTAGACTTACCCTTGCAAGGGAGATGAATTTGATAATTTAATCAATTGGAAACTTGAAACTAAAGCTTCTAAACATCTAAATCTTTCTATTTTAAATATTTATAAATTATTTACTATCTGCAAAGGAAAAGAAAGCTGATTATAATCTGTCAAACATACATCCAACACATAACTAAATAATAAATTGATATTTAGTTCCCATAAAACAAAAAGGAATGAAATTGTAAGTATAGGCCTTGGGGATATATATTTGCAAATATTCTAACCATATATATATATATATATATATATATATATATATATATATATATATATATATATATATATATATATATATATATATATATATATATATATATATATATATATATATATATATATATATATGTTCTATTTTAGTTCCATATTCTCTTTTACTTTAGTTTACTTTAATTCCATTTTTACTCTTTTTAGAGAGAGAGGTATTGTGCCAGATTGAATATAATATCAATAAATGGAAATATCGATGTATCAATGCAAATTTTTGACATTTGTATTATTATTATTTAGTTTTCATTTCATTTAAGCCTATTAATATTATTATTTAGTTTTCTAGCATACTTAGTTCAACTTATCATAACCTGAATGACCGAAGTTTGCTGTTTGATACAGGCCTAACTGATTGATGGAACGTTGCCGTGGAAGATCCATTTCATGGTCGTGGAGGTCGATGTGTCCAGATACACGGTGTTTGAAAGTATGCAAGTCAAAGTAAGTTGGGAAAACAGATGAAGGGAGTGTGTTCCAGACTTTACCAGTAGAGTACATGCAAGAGTGAGCATAGCGGTTAAGTCTGGGATCGGAGAGTTGGACAGAGAAAGGATGAGACTGTGTAGAAAGGCGTGTCGCATGAGCTCTTCTCAATGGAGGAGGTACGCGATGAGAGAGTTCAGAAGAGCAGTGTCGTAATAGTGATAGTAAAGAGAGAGTGACCCAACAATTCGATGGGCAGAAAAAAATTGAAGAGAGTTGGTAAGAGCAGGATAGTTGATGAGATGAAATGCCCTAGACTCCACCTTCTCTAGGAGAGCCGTGTGTGTGGAACTACCCTAGATGTGCGAAGCGTACTCCATACAGGGGCGAACAACACCCCTATATAGAGCAAGCAACTGGGGTGGCGTGAAGTAATTCTGAAGGCACCTCAGAACACCCAACCTCTTAGAAGCTTGTTTAGAAAGAGAAGTAATATGATCTTTCCAAGAAAAATCGTGAGAAAAAGAAACACCAAGAATATTAAGAACAGATAAAGGCTTGAGTTGTGTGTTTTTGAAGAAGATATCATAGTTGTGTGGAAGATTGTGTTGAGTGGAGAGATGAAAGAATTGAGTTTTTGAGGCATTGAAAACAATCATGTTTTCTCTGCCCCAATTTGAAATAAGGGAAAGATCAGAGGTTAGTTGCTCCAAGGCTACCCTCTCGAGTCTATCAACTGCTGTTGGGTTGGACATTTTTCAAACTGGAAGGAATAATGAAGGGTGGTGTCATCAGCATAGGAGTGAATAAGAGATGAGGTAATAGAGAGAAGGTCATTAATGAAAAGTAGAAAAAGTCTTGGGGATAGGACAGAACTCTGAGAAACACCACTATTAATAGATTTAAAGGAAGAACGGTGGCCGTCTACAGCAGCTGCCATTGAATGATCAGAAAGGAAATTAGAGAGAAGATCACAGAGAGAAAGATAGATACTGAAAGAGGGAAGTTTAAAAATCAGAGCTTTGTGCCAGACTCTATTAAGGCTTTTGATATGTCCAGCGTGACAGCAAAAGATTCACTGAAATGCCGAAGAGAGGAGGACCAAGAGTCAGAGAGAAGGGAAAGAAGATTACCAGTAAAGCATTTCTTACGAAAGCCATACAGAAAATTTCAGCAGGATCAACTAAAAATTAAAAAACATAATTAAATTGTACTGTCCCTTAAGTATAATTTGCCATTTTAACCTCGGCAGGCAAACCCCAGTTTTCCCTGATATTTAGCCAGGGCTGCGGTCAGTGAAAATGGCTGGGGTTTACCGGGGCTGGGACCAGGGCCCCAGTCAGTTCATATATATATATATATATATATATATATATATATATATATATATATATATATATATATATATATATATATATATATGATTTTGTTCTTTATAGTTAAAAAATCTGGTATTGGTAACATTAATTTTTTTTACTGATACTGATACCAATATTTGTTCAATGTAGCCTATATCTCCTTGCATGAATTTTGTTGAATTTTTGTTGAATGGTTTTATATACTGAAAGACATTGTATAAAATTACACATTTTTTCTTTTATGCTATATTTTATCTAAATTAAAAATATATAATTTCAAGCAATTTTTTTTTATTTCAAAATATAAAACATTATAGTTTTATTAATAATTGAATCAATGTTTACATTTCTGTAAATAAGTCTGTGGCATGTACCACTGATCATAGTAGCAAACTCAATATTCCAGAGCTTGCCTTTTAAAACAAAATTGACATCTACATTTGAATTGCAAGAAATTGATGTCAGCACAGTGGATTAGATTTTGATGAAAAGTCTCAGACATGTTTGTGTCATGAAATTCTGTTTTTAACATTTGAATTTTTGCAAAATATATTGTAATACTTTACATAAAGTAAAACACACTGTGAAGCAGGATATGCAACCAATTTATATACCCTCATGAGAATATCAGAAACATCTGACGAAGACAGACTTTAAGCTGGGAGAGAAGCTATGTACATGATAGGGAAAAAAAGTTTAAAAAACAAAACACCCAAGTTAATATATCTATCTTATTTGTTGAATCGTTATGGGATAATACAGTGGATGCAAATGTTAATAAAAGGCTGACTGACATCTGTTGACATTTAACCACTAAAATTTCAATGAGTTGCAGAGTATGATTATTTAAGTACTTATGCCAAACTCAAATAAGTTAAAAACTGTTTTTGCCTGTCAACATTCCATATTTTGAAGGGCTTGATCCAAATGATTACATTCCCTAGGAAAAGCCAACAATGTAAAAATTGTATTGCTAATAATCAACTGCTGGAAGATTTGAGCAGAAATTGTTTCCAGTAATCAAGAACGGGTTCAAATACTGACGCTAACTTCAGTCAACTGGTTTGTAAATTATAAATTTTTTGAGGATTATAGATTTTTCAAATGTGTTTTGAAAAATACATTGAAGTTCAATTTGAACTGGAGAAAAAATGCAAATGCATATAACCAATTTTTGCCATGTGATGTGAAGGGATTGATTACAGCTTAATTATTGTACTGAAAATGGAGCTTGCTGGACTCTCCTAATTTTGTAAACTTTGACCAAACTTTGATCATTGTCCCAGCAAGGGCAAATTCAGTATGCATGTGAACAATTCATCAAAATGTAAAGTTATCATCAGCAAAACTATGTTCATCATAGACTGCATGCTTCATTAGTTTGAAGATTGCTCTAGAAGTGAAGGATTGAAATAGTTCCTAGTTTGCTTTTTAAGATAACAATCCAGAGGATATCAATTAGTTCAAACCGTGGATTTATTTAATGGATTGTAATACCTTAGTTACAAAGAAATTAACAATTGAAGATTACTTACAATCTCAAATTTTGATGATTTTCCAGAAGTCTACTCATTTATTGTGCAAGATATAGTAGAAGTTTACTTTGGAACTAAATTGTATCCCATTGCATAAGAAAATAAGAGACAGATAAAAGCCACAAGGGGCCTTTCAAGACTGTCTCTGTCAACAAAATACTAAAGTTGCCATTCACTATGAATGACTCATCCCAAACTTCACTTTTCCCCATGCAAATAACTCAATTACATTATTAGATGTAGTTTATTAATCTAAACTATAAAGAAATATCATCTAAGCCAACATTCAAAGTCACCAGTAACCCAAAGGAATGTCAATCATACTACTATATCTTGATCATCCATATATTGATCCAAATTTTATTAAAAATTGAAAGAACTAAACCATTACACACTGTTGCTGAAAAAATACTTTCTCACATCCAGATGACAAACTTTCTTCTTTATATTTTTATTATGACCCCTGGTGAGTCTATTATTTTCTAATGAAAAAACTTACCCATATTTGCATCATCAACAGATTACAACATTTTGAAAACCTGAATCACATCCCCTCTGAAATATCTCCTTTCAATGGAGAACCACCCAATTATATAAAGTCTACAGATCACCTCCTTACTTTTATAATTTGATTTGTGTAATTTCTAGAATTCTGTTCTCTCTTTTCTTAGCTTGTAAGCATTGTTATGACACTTTCAAGCTATTGCTAATAGTCACACTTAAATCATTTTCCTTAGCCACAGATTCAAGCCATTCCCATACACTTCATAATTGAAATTCTTATTAGAATAGCCCACATGAAAAAAAACTTACATTTTTTATTATTAAAATTAATTTGCCACTTTTCAGCCCAGCCAAAAACTGACTTGTCGATTATATGTTAATTCATTTCCAGCCTTTATAGCATTATAAAGAGTTACAAAAATTATGAATTGTGTGTCAAGGAAAAAGTATAAAATCTTTAATGTATGCAGAAATGTATCAAATGTAACTCATGTAAATGTTACATATAAATTGTATTCAAAGAACTGAAAGAATCTTTAAGAGAGAATTTAAATTGAAATTTAATATATAGGAACTACAATACTGTTTACCTAATCTAGCCAAAATATTTACCGGTTTGCACCCATGACTTTCATTTAATCTATTTCAAATATAAATTTAATAAAACAAATTGAGGTTAAGTCAGTCTGTTGGCTCAGACTTTGCAATCCCATTGTCATTGATTTATTGCATATAAGAAGTTTATGAATTTGTATAAATATTTATATAAAATTTTAAATATAAGAATAATAGTGTATACCATTCCATTTTGCAATTTAATTTCAGAATTTACCATTGCAATTTAAGAAATTTTTTAATTACTCATTTTTTTTCTCATTTTAACAATTGGATAAAGTGTCAATTTTATTAAGATATTAAACTTTTACATAATTGTATATTAGGGCATTTCTTTTTTTCTCTTTTGTAATATTTGAATGTTTACAGGTATATAATCTACTGTATAAAATCATGAAAATTATAAATGTGCTTCGTTCGTGGAATTTGCGTGATCAGTTTCAATATCGATGGGCTGTTGGAAGAAGACAGACTATAATTAAAACAAAGGCGGAAGCAATTTTAGCTGACAAGGGTATTGAGGTTGTGGATATGAAAGATGTAATTCGACCAGTTTTTGAAGAAGAGTACGTATAACTAATTTATTAAATATGTAAAACATTTTTTATTGTACAGAGCTCCAAATTATAGAGTAAATTTTATTTACTACTGTAGTCATATAAGCTGATATAGTGTTATAGGGGCTGACAATATATTACAAATCTTTAATTTAATTTTTTCTTTTTAACTTTCCCCTCTTTTCCCTTTGAAATACACCTGAAACACAAGCACAAAGCCTCCCCCCCCCTCCCCCTCCTCCACTCATTAATAATTAGTAATGCTCACTAATGATCCCACATTCAATTTTGAGAAAAAAATAAAAGTGTGAAAAATATTTTAGGACATGTTGGAAAATTACAGGAAAAAATTGAGTATTTGATCACCTTTTTTTTTTTTAGTTTGGTTAAAAAAACGAAGCAAAAAACACATTCAAAAATTTTATAACAATTTTGAGACCCTCCCCACTACTACCCCTACTAACATTTCATTATGCTATCATAGACCCCCTCTTGGTGTGTATATATATATATATATATATATATATATATATATATATATATATATATATATATATATATATATATATATATATATATATATATATATATATATATATATATATATATATATATATATATATATATATATATATATATATATATATATATATATATATATATATATATATATAATATATATATAAATAATAATAATAATAATAAATCAAATAAAAAAAAAAAGTAAACTTATTACAAGGACTGTAGCAACTGTTTTAAGGTGTAAAGGGCTGCTTTAGCTGATGATTACACCCAATATTAAATAATAATAAAAAAAATTTTTTTTTAAATATTTATCCTTTATTTTATAATAAATCTTTTGTTTTAAATAATACTGAAAATATATAAAATTACATTATTGACATTATTTCAGCAAATACTGCAATAACCATTTTAATTTAATTTCTTTTTTCTAACCACTCTAGCTTGGGAATGCATGTAACTTAAATCTAATACCTTTTTATTATTTATAGACCGTACACACCATTACCTGATAAGGATGTTGTCATTCCGGAGAAGAAACCTTTATGTTATGTGATCAAGAACTCGTTTAATCCTTTAGCTGGTCTCCCACAGTGTCAGTTGATTACTAAAACTATTGTGTTTGACTCTTACCCTGATGCAATATCCAAAAAAATTGAGGATTGCACTGCTGAGGAAAAAAATCTTTGGAAAAAGTATGTAGCAACGTATTATAATTTTAAAGGAAAATTTTTAAATCGTTTGTATTTTTTATTTTTTAATGCTAGTATTTGGATGACTTTTTTTGGGGGGAAATGATTTAAGCAATTTACTATATATTTTCTTCGCGGTTTTTAAATTGAATTTCTTTAGTATAAATTTATTTCATAATTCTTTTTAATAATTATAGCTTTAATATTTTTAACATTGATTTTAAGTTTTAATAATTTTAATATTAATTATTTTTTTCTTAAATGTTAGTTTACGATATTGCGTGTGTGTGAGTGAGTATGTTTTTTTTTTAAATGTCTAATTTGAGTGATCGTGGGGTTGGGCGTAGACGGGGGCTTTCTATTACCTTTGCTAACGTTCGTGGCCTTCGATCTAATTTCTCGTCTGTAGAACACCACCTCACTACCTCTCGTCCTAACCTTTTGCTTCTGTCTGAGACCCAGCTGGACAGGGATTCTTTCTCTAGCAATCTTAATGTTTCTAACTACAACTTTTTTCACAATTTCCGTCTAAATGGTGAAGTCTGTGCCTATATTAACATTAACACTCCTGTGTCACGTCTCGTAAATCTAGAATCTCTTAATTTCGATGTTTTATGGCTAAAAATCTGTCTTCCTATTACTACTGTTATTTTGTGTTTCTGCTACTCCCCTAATGGAACAGATTTTCCTGTTCTTTTTCAATATCTTACTACTACTCACGAGACTGTCAGTTCTTCTCATCCAAATGCTGAAGTCCTCTATTTAGGGGATTTCAACGTACACCACACTGAATGGTTGAGCTATTCTTATACTGATACAGGTGAGAGGGAGGCCAAATCATTCAACATTCTGAACGATCTGGAGCAGTTGATTAAGGAACCCACACACATTCCAGATCGTCCCAACCAATTCTTAATACACATAATTTATGTTTCACCACTACTCCTTCTAGTTATAAATACACCATTTTCCCTCTTATTGGTAACTCTGACCATAATCTTATAGCTCTTAGTTATAATGCTTTGTCTCCAACAGCTCCATCATGCCCTAAACGTACTTTCTGGCACTTTAATCGGGCCAATTGGGGGGGCAATTCGCCGCTTCTTTGTTAACTATCATTGGAGTGAATCTTGCTTTGTCTCGGGGGACGCTTCTGTCTCTGCTGAAAAGGTAGGGGCCGTAATCCTTGACGGGATGGGCAGATTCATTCCATCTTCAACTAAATCTTTTTCTCCTCAAAATCCTTGGTTCGATGGCAACTGTTCTCTTGTCCTTCGGGAGAGAGATAATGCTTCATCTCGAATGGAAAAACTCTCCTTCTATCACTTTTGCTAATTTTTATTCAGCTAGGAATCGTTGCAGGGATGTTCTTCAATGGACTAAGCGTACTTTCATAAAAAGGAAGTGCGCTGACCTCCATGGCTCCTACTGATAAAAATTTATGGCCTCTTGTCAAAAATATCTCTAATAACTTCTGTAAATCTGCCTTTCCTCCTCTTATTCGTTCTGATGGCTCTGTAGCTAATACTCTCTCTGAAAAGGCTAATATCTTCGGCCTCCTTTTTTCATCTAATTCCACCCTGCTCGATTCTGGCATCCCTCCTCCTACTCCTTCTCCTCTCAGGTGTACCATGTCTCTACCTGTAATTACTCATGATCGGGTGCATGGGATCCTGAAATCTATGAACGTCAGAAAGGCCAGTGGCCCGAATGGCATTCTCCATCGTGTTATGAGGGAGTGTGCTTCCGAATTGGCCCCTGTCCTCGTTCAGCTCTACTTTTTATGCCTTAATACTAATACTTTTCCTCTATGCTGGCAGCGTGCATTTGTTCAACCGATCCCGAAAAAAGGTAGCCGCTCTGACCCTTCTAACTATCGACCTATAGCTCTCACTTGTGTTCTGTCTAAAATTTTTGAAACTCTCCTCAACTCTCATTTCCTGTATCAATTGGAGTCTTGTGGCAGTTACAAAAAAAAAAAAAAAAAAAAAATAATTAAGGCTTTCTAACAAGGACAGTGATGGAATAAAAAACAAAACACAATAATCTATTTTATAAAAAAAGTAATAAATTTTGGAATATAACAATAATAAATGTACCGATAATACAGCAGTTTCGATTTAAAATAACAGCATAAAAATAATATTAGTACAGGAATATATATATATATATATATATATATATATATATATATATATATATATATATATATATATATATATATATATATATATATATATATATATATATATATATATATATATATATATATATGCACCAATACTAGTTATAATGATACCTAATATATGAAAAAATATAATAATAATATAAAAGATAACAAAAACAATGAAAATAATATACAACTTTAAATAAAAGAAACCAACAACGTTTTATTCTACAATTTCCTTATTGTAATTTTACCCTCCCGAGATCTCAATTCATTTTTAACCCTTTTTAAACACAGACCTCCTTTCAATTACGTGTAATAAAAATCTTCAGCTGGACCACAAACAACCACAATTTGGCTCAATCCTTGCTATTCTTCTTCGTTAGGGTGGCAAGCACAATCCACAAAAAAAACTGGACACTGCTTAAAGCAAAAATTAGATCCAGCCACACACAACTTAACAAAAAAAACACTGCTTCAAGCGAGAAAAAAAAAAAAACTGGATAATGCTTCAAGTAAGAGCAAAAAATTTAAATCCAGTCGCAAAACAAAAAAAAAAAAAAAAAAAAAAAAACTGAATGGAGTCCTGTCCAGTTTTTCTTCCCAACACACAGTCCAGCTTGAAAGAAAAACCCTCTTTCTTAACACATAATAATAATACCCTTCATTTTAATAATTTCAATATTTCAATAATTATAATAATAATTAATATTAACCATCATCATAATCATATAACAAATAACATAAGGATAATAATAAGATAATAAAAATTAGTACCTGTTTAACAGCAAATACTGTGTCTCACTCAACACTCCCCCAATTTACCAGAACAAAATTCAATTATCCTAAAACGAAAAATCATAATACACCATTTATAATAACAAAACTACAATCACTCCCTTTCACACAGAGTGGGAAATGTCAGACGACTAAAACAAAAAAAGACAGAATAGAAGATTATTAATACTAGAGAAGCAAGAGGTGAAAAGATAGATTCACTGAGGCCGCCTGAACACTCCCCACTCATTCCTTCCATTCATCAATCATCTAGATATATAAAAAAATAAATAATATAAATATTATAATAATCATAAACAATATGATACAAACACTAAAAGAGACCCTCTTCACCTACCGTACCCTCAAGTCTGCTTGCCTTACTGAAAAATTGTTCTAAGACACAGACATACTTACAAAATAAAAAAATCCTAAACACCAGTCTCATTCTCTTCTCAGATCACGAGTATGGCTTTCGACGCTCGAGGTTAACTGGTGACATACTTTCCTATCTTACTGATCTATGGTCTTCTGCCTTTAGGGACTTCGGGGAGTCTTGTGTGGTGGCGTTTGACATATCCAAGGCTTTTGACCGGGTATGGCATGTGTCGCTGCTCTCCAAGCTCCCTTCCTTTGTGTTTACTCCTTCCCTTTGCTTACTCTTGTCTAGTTTTCTCTCAGATCGTTCCATTTCTGAACTATTCTGTGGAACTCTCTACCATCATCTATTTTTCCTCCTGTATTTAATCTTCCACTTTTCAAGGCTTCCGTCTGCGCCCAACTGAGGATTGTGCGTTAGTTGTGTGTGTGGTTAAACGTGTTTTCTGACTATGTGTGTGCCCCCTCCTTGAAAAGGGCTCTGCCCGTGAGTGGTGGCGTTCTGTAAAAAAAAAAAATTTTTTTTTATTTTGATGTTTTGTTACTTTATATTTCTTCCTTTTATTTGTATCTCTTTTGCCTTGTATGGTAGGTTGGAAACTAGATATTTATGTGTGGTGGGGTTTGGAAACTTTACAACTTTTACTAAGGTAGTTAGCAAATCAGGTTTGGTTTTGGGGAATATTTTCTTCTTCAAAACTTAACTACTTAGTTTCAAAAGTGACACCATTAGCTCTTTGAATTTTGAATTGAATGTTTTTTTGAAGTGTGCCTAATTGCTAATCTTTGAGTATGGTTATTATCATGTAAGATACTTTTTGTCAATAAACCTTTAACCGAAAACGTCCCGTTTCCAAGAGACAAGGTGAGGAAACGTATGTTGGACATACCCGATATATTCCATTGTCCGTCCCGTGCCACATCACAACCTTCAATAATAAGCAAAAATAGTATACCGTGTGAAGGGTAACCTACCTGTTATTTACTAGTTGCGTATCTCGCTTCATTTATACATAAACTAGTCCTTGTCGCGTCAAGTGCTGTGATCAAGTGGTTCTCATACTTTTAAAATGAATTACACAAATAGTGAAATGTGCGATATGCATTTTGTTTACGGTCGTGCGAACGGTAATTCATTAGCAGCCATGCGTCTCTATGAAGAAATGTACCCTAATCGTGTCATACCGCATCATACTATGTTTGCACGTCTCCATCAACGTCTTGGAGAAACAGGAAGTTTTAAAAAACTTACCAATGGAAACGGGCGCCCTCGCACAGTATCAACTCCAGATGTCGAAGAACAGGTTCTCCAAGAACTTGAGGACAGTCCTACAACAAGTACCAGAAAGATTGCTGCAACACTGCATGTAAGTCATTCGACAGTTTTCAGGGTATTGAAAAATCAACTTCTGTACCCTTATCACATCCAACGTGTGCAGGCACTTTTACCAACTGATTTTCCTGCTAGAGTAGCTTTGTGTCGATGGATGCAACAGAAAATTGCACACAACCCTCACCACTTAGCAGAAGTATTCTTCACCGATGAGGCAAATTTTTCCAGAGACGCCATATCGAACTTCCACAACAATCACATATGGGCGGATGAGAACCCACATGCAATAGTTGAAAGCCGCCATCAACACCAGTTTTCATTGAATGTTTGGGTCGGAATTGTTGGCGACCATTTGATAGGTCCATTCTTTTTACCAGCGAGGCTTACTGGAGATGTGTATCGCCACTTTCTTGAACATGACCTGCCTACACTCCTGGAAGACGTCCCATTGCAATTAAGATCGAAAATGTATTTCATGCACGACGGCGCTCCGGCTCATTTTTGTTCAGTTGCCCGTAACTATTTGAACACTGTATATCCACGCCGTTGGATAGGTAGGGGAGGTACAGAACCTTGGCCTCCACGGTCTCCAGACCTAAATGCATTGGATTTCTTCTTGTGGGGGCACCTGAAACATTTGGTTTATGGAACAACATTTGAAAGTTCCGAAGAATTAAGGGCTCGCATAATCGAATGTTAGTGACACAATTCAGCACACACACGGTATATTTGAACGTGTCCGCCAATCAATGCGTCGCAGAATAGAGGCTTGTATTGCCGCTGGGGGTGCTCATTTTCAACATTTGTTATAACCTTCGTTGCACCATTGCTTTGTCCTATTTCTGTTGTATATTTTCCTCTGTGTAGTAATGTATGTATTCTTATATTAAATTAATTGAATGAAATTGTTAATTACGTCTGCAAATTTACTTTCCTGTTTATTGTAACTTCATTTCTCAATAGGTTCCATCACCTTGTATCTTGGAAACGAGGTGTTTTCGGTGAAATGTTTATCTTCACATATTATCTTATATTTCTGCAAGGAATATCATACTGGATTTTTTCGCAATATTAATGATACACCCTGATATATATATATATATATATATATATATATATATATATATATATATATATATATATATATATATATATATATATATATATATATATATATATATATATATATATATATATATATATATATATATATATATATATATATATATATATATATATATATATATATATATATATATATATATATATATATATCTCAAAGACTGCTTATTCTATATAAATCAGTAAGCTTGATCTTTTTTCAAAATAGACCTATGATGAAATAAATTGAATTGATTGTTATTTTTCAATATAATTTTTTAATTTAATCTTTCAGGATAGTTCTGAAAGCTAATTTATTAGATGCTGAACAGATGAAGCTCCCGAAAATGCTAGATCCTATTAATTATCCTGGTTACAGACCTTCCCGTCAGTACAGTATTCCTGTAAATAAACAAATGTACGTTTTGTTATTGTTCATAGCTTAGTGAAATAAAAAGTATAAATATTGAGCTGTAGAGATAAGAAAAATTTTTTTTATTTTAAATATTTAATTTCTTAGACTTTTAACCATTCAACACATGTTTTATACTCTGAATATGAAGAACTCGAAGGAAATTATGAATATATTTCATCTTAATGCCAAGCAAAATCTCTTTTCATCATCCAGGTAATTGTTGCAGTTTTCATTTTCTTCTCTCATAGGTATTGGATGAAATGAAAATATTTCTCTTTTAAGCTTCTTGTCTATCAGGAAGATTTTGCAAGTATTTTGATCGTATACGAATGCGATTGAGATTATAAAATTTTATATCGTATATCGTATATGAGTGTGGTTGAATATGGTTGCTTGTATGATGATGTGTAAGAAGACCTTTGATTGAATGCGTGTGTGCCTGAAGGATTTTGTATATGGGCGTGCATGAATGTATATATATATATATATATATATATATATATATATATATATATATATATATATATATATATATATATATATATATATATATATATATATATATATATATATATATATATATATATATATATATGAACCAACCGGGGCCCCGGCCCACCCCGGCCATTTTTACTGACCCCGGCCCCGGCCAAAAATCAGGGAAAACCGGGGTTGCCGGCCGGGGTTAAAATGGCAAATTATACTTTAAAAATTTTTATTTTTTTTAATTTTCAGCCGATTCTGCTGAAACTTTCAGTTATATAGATTTTTTACCGGTAAGAAAAGTCCATTTCTAGCGTTTTTCCGAGTCTATTACGGTTAAAAGTTTTTTTTTTTTTTTTTTTTTTTTTTTTTTTTTTTTTTTTTGTTGTTGTTGATATTTTACCCTTTTTTAATTGAATGGCGGTGCCAAACCACTTTTTAGAATGAGCTGAAAATTAGACTATTTATTCAAAATTAAATGGGATACAAAAGTCTCTAATAGACTTTTGTTCCCAGAGTTATAGGAAAAATGTTATAAGCCAAAAACTGACCAACTATAAAAAAAAAAAAAAAATTTTTTTTGAACTAAAAAAATCCACCTTTTCAGACAAAATTTTTTTAAAAAAAAATACAACTATGACATTTCCTATTTTTGGTGTGTATAGAGGAAGGGGTGGGGCTACAAATTCCTCTATGTACTTTATTCGATGACATTCGTTGGTTTTGAGATATAGCCTTCAAAAAGGTCCATTTTTGGCCAAATTTCAAAAATTCCCAAAGTTTGAGAGGCTATATCTCGCTTCAAACAAAGAGCATTTAGATATGCACAAAATAAATATTGTTGCCCTGCCCTCTTCTAAACAATATTCAAAAAAAAAAAAAATAGTTTTTTTTTTTTTTTTTTTTAATAATTTTTTCCTCCAGAAGAGTACGATTTTTGCAAATTTTTTTTCAAGTGCTTATATAACTTTTTTCTAGACGTGATATCAAAAACCTATTCCCACCAATGCAAGAAATTGGGGCAAAGGTATTCAGCTAAATTTTCAGCTCATGTGGACCAGTGGTTTGATCCAGTTATTCATTTTTTTTCAACTTTGGGTCCAAATAAGTTTCAAACCGTTATAGACTCAAAAAAATGCTCGAAATCAACTCAGAACTTCGTGAAAAAATTCACATACTTTGAAAATTTCAGCTCAATCAGTCAAATAATAAATAAAAAAAAATTCAAACAAAATATAAGAAAATTAAGATTTTTTTCTTTTCTGTTTCTTTTGACCGCTCCTTTTCTGCTAGTGAATGTTCATCTTTGTGTTTTGATTTTAGATACTCCAAAAAGATTTGGTTGAAATTTTTTTACTTGTAGCACCCGGAGGTTCTCTTCTAATTTTCTGACTGCAGATGTTAACATTTAGCTATTTCGAGCCTATCCTGAAACATTGTAAAGTATTCAAATACTGCAGAAGCTGATCTTTTAGCCATATTGACTGAAAGTATAAACAAAATAATAATTTTTAAATAATGCAGCTAAATGATACAAGTTTGATACATGGCAATAAAATAACAATGATATGTATAAATACAGGTTAAATTGATAATTTTATATCTTACATTTTTTCAAACTTTACCTTAGGGTCTTACTTAAGTAAACCTGTTGAATCACTATTATGAATTAGAATATTTTTTTTTTAATTTTTGTACTTTTTTTTAAACTTTTTTTTTTTTTTTTTTTTTTGTAATTTTTTTTTTTTTTTTTGGAGAAAATGCATATAATCATTAATTTAAGTGAATGTTGGCTATTCTACTCCTTCCTTACAATTAAATAAACCTTATATCTAATTTTCTTAACCTTAAATTTCAGTGCTTTTGACCTCTTTACAAATTTTAGGAAACCCCGGCCAGAACCCCGGCCCCGGCCCCGGCCAATATATATATATATATATATATATATATATATATATATATATATATAATATATATATATATATATATATATATATATATATATATATATATATATATATATATATATATATATATATATATATATATATAATATGATGTGAATGAAAACTTAAACAAGTTTGATGTTTTGGGGGAATTCCATGAAAGAGTTTGTGGCAAAATATGTTGGACTGTCTGTAGGAAAGATTGCACAAACATGTTAGGGATATTTATCTATGTTCAGTGATTAACATTTGAATTTCGAAGCAAATTTTCTATCTTCAATTTTTATTGGTACAGATTGTTCCCACTTTGGTTTTTAAGATTTTCACTTGTAAGGAATTTTAATGTCACCTTGGCAAACATGATTGATTAACCATTTTAAACTACGATACTAGATTTTTCAGTTGTGTCTTGTTTGTGCATTTTTGTTTTGTTATTATCGCTTTATAAGATGTAAGTTATTAATGAATTGGGTATCATATGTGAAATATCTGCAACTTTTTTTAACATACATTAATGGTATTAAATTCTATCCACCAACTTCTGTGCTTTGAGATTTTTATTACTGTTATTTTTGCACACTAACTAAGCTTTATCATTTTAAGGTTATCTCTTTTGCTCTTAAAAGAATCTATATATTAGATAGAAACGTATGTGGTTTTCCTTTTAGGATGCGCCTTTTCCTTCAGTACGATTTTATTCTTGAGTGATGCTGGGGTAATATAGAACACAAAAAAATCTACCATTATTATGAAGTATATATATATATATATATATATATATATATATATATATATATATATATATATATATATATATATATATATATATATATATATATATATATATATATATATATATATATATATATATATATATATATATATATATATATATATATATATGCTAATCCCGGCCATTTTTACTGGCCCCGGCTCCGGCTAAAAATCAGGGAAAACCTGGGTTTGCCTGCCGGGATTAAAATGGCAAATTATACTTGAGGGGACAATCCAAATGTTTTTTATTTTTTTATTTTCAGCCGATTCTCTTGAAATTTTCAGTGTATATAGCTTTTTTCCTGGTGAAAAAAAGTCTATTTCTAGTGTTTTTCTGAGTCTATAACTGCTAAAAAGTTTTTTTTTTTTTTTTTTTTTTTTTTTTTTTTTTTGAGGGGAAATTTGGCCCTTTTCAAATGAATGGCGGGGCCAAACCATTTTTCGGAATAACTTGAAACTTGGATGTATATTCATAATTCTATTGACAACGAAAACATGTAACAGACATTTGTTCCCAGAGTTATAGGAAAAATGTTATAAGCCCAAAACTGAACAACTATAGAAAAAAAAATTTGAAAAAAATCAACCTTTTCGGTCAATAAAATTTAAAACAAAACTATAACTATAACATTCCTTATTTTAGGAGGGTGCATAGAGGAGGGATGGAGCTACAAATTCTTCTCTATACTTTATTCGATGCGAGTCGTTGGTTTCGCGATATAGCCAAAATTTTTGGCCAAATTTCAAATATTTCCAAAGTTTGAGAGGCTATATCTCGCTTCAACCAAAAAGCATTTAATAATGCACTAAATAAAAATTGTAGCCCTGTCCCTCCTCTAAACAATATCAAAAAAAAAAAATAATAATAGGTAGCGTGTGTTTTAAATAATTTTTTTCTCGGGAAGGGTACGATTTTTTTTTTTTTTAAAATTTCAAGTGCTGATATCTTTTTTTCGAGATGTGATATCAAAAATCTGTTCTCACCAATGCAAGAAATTGAGGCTAAGATTTTTCAGTTAAATTTTCAGCTCATGTGAACCAGTGGTTTGATCCCGGTATTCAATTTTTTCAACTTTGTGTTCAAATAACTTTCAAACCGTTATAGACTCAAAATGCTCGAAATCAACTCAGAACTTTGGGAAAAAATGCATATTCCCTGAAAATTTCAGCTCAATCAGTCAAATAACAAAAAAAAAAATTTTTTTTTTAAAACAAAATATAAGAAAATTAAGATATTTCTTCTTGCTTTTTTAAAATTTTCTCTTTTTTCTGTTTCTTTTGACTACTTTTCTGTTAGTGAATGTTCATTTTTGTGTTTTGATTTTAGATGCCCCCATAAAGATTTGGTTGAAAATTTTTTACTTGTACCACCCGGAGGTCCTCTTCTAATTTTCTGACTGCAGATGTGTTACATTTAGCTATTTCGAGCCTATCCTGAAACATTGTAAAGTACTTCCATACTGCTGAAGCTGATATTTTAACCATATTGATTGAAAGTATAAAAAAGTAAAATAATTTTTAAATAATGTAGCTAATTGATTCAAGTTAGATACATAACAATGATATATATAAATACAGGTTATATTGATAATTTTATGTTACATTTTTTTAAACTTTACTTTGTGGGCTTATAGGTAAAGCTGTTGAATCACTATTATGAATCAAATAAAAAAATTTTTTTTTAATTTTTGTTTTTTTTATACAAAATCTGTAATTTTCTGACATTTTTCCGGGAAAAAATTGCATATAATCATTAATTTTAGTGAATGTTGGCTATTCTACGCCTTTCTTATAATTAAATAAACCTCAATTAAATTTATATCTAATTTTTTTAAGTAAAATTTCATTGCTTTTGACCTCTTTACAAATTTTAGGCAACCCCGGCCCCGGCAAAATTCCAGCCCCGGTCTGTCCCTATATATATATATATATATATATATATATATATATATATATATATATATATATATATATATATATATATATATATATATATATATATATATATATATATATATATATTATTATTATTTTTTTTGTTTTTGTTTTTGTTTCCAGATGGAATTGTTCAAATGGACCATCACTGCAACTTTATGACTGGTTCCAAAGAACCATTAGAACCCATTGTTGGAAATGACGAGGTTGGCACTTATGATGATTCATCACTTCCAAATTTATACCCTCTTTCTTCTATGATTCATGCAAATTCGACTAATAATTATGAATTAAAAGATAAATATGGTATGATATATATGATATATATATATATATATATATATATATATATATATATATATATATATATATATATATATATATATATATATATATATATATATATATATATATATATATATATATATATATATATATATGAGTGTTTTCAAAAAGCAAAATTAAATGAATCTCAATTAAATTATTTCTCAAAATCTTTGGCGGAGCAACAAAACTTTCTGATAAAATACTTTCAGCCTAAATGGAATTCTACATTAGTATTAATTAAGAATATAAATTTTAAAAACACGAGTTTGGATTAGGCGACAGGGTTGGATCATGAAGAATAGTTCTTCCCATGGTTCTAGAGGCTGGGAACCCTTTTAACCAGTTTTTTTTCTCTCTTCCCACGTACTATTGCAGGAATTTTCCTTTCTGCAGTCGACACCACCCTGCATCATGCGGGATTTGGTGTATTATATATATTTATATTTATTTATTTATTTATTTTATACCTACAACCTTTCCCACAATTGTGGATGGTGTCTTCCGCAGGCCACATCCATTCAAACACTCACCCCTTCACCAATCTATTCCATTCATTCCTATCATCCATCAACCTCACACCCTCCTCCAATCCATTCCTCTATCCCTTAACAACTCTTCGGCATAACTCATCCAACTTCCCCTCGGTCTCCCACCAATGTCTCACACCCTCCAATTTGAAACTAAAACCTTTTTAGCCATTCTCTCTCCATTCATCTTACAAACAAGTCCAAACCACCTCAGCATACTCTGTTCCGCTCTCTCAATCATACTCGTTCTCCACCCACACATTTCCTTTATTCTAACATTCCTGACTCTATCCCTTCTACCAACACCACAAACCGCCTTCAGACCTTTCATTTTGAAAACTTTTTCTTTCTCTTCCTTGCATTCAACCTCCATACTTCGCTCCCATACATAACCATCGGTATCAATAACCCTCAAACATTCTCACCTTTACTTCCCTTGGTAACCTTCCTCTACTCCAAATATTCCTCAAACCACCCAACACATCTCCTTCTTTATTCTATGCCCGACTTCATCACCCAAACAAACTTCTCCCTCTCCAAGAATCACCCCAGATACTTAAAGAAACTCACTTCAGTCTCACCCTATCCACTTTAATATGTAAATTAACTCTTTCATCCATACCTCTCTCCTCTCCCTCCCCATTTTTCATTCACAAAACTTTACTTCTTACCCTCATTTACTTTTAAGCCCAATTCATCACAACCTTTTACAAACTCATCCACCAATACTTTTAAATTATCCTGTATCTCAGCCAAAAGTACCACATCATCCTCAAACATCAACACATTTGCATCCAACATACCATGTTGCTCCCTCATTTTCACCTCTTTCCCTATCCTATCCATCGTTTTCACCACTTTGTCAATGAATAAATTAAGTAACCCCGGAGACATTACGCAACCTTGTCTATTCTGTTTACTCTCACACATATTCCTATATAATGCTCTAATACCCTCCCGTATTCCCTCAATTTCATACTCACTCAGGACCTCCTACAGTTTATTCCTATCTACCCTATCGTATGCTTTTTCAAAGTCCATAAAACACATGAGCACATCCTTTCTTTTCTATCTACTTTTCTCCTCAATCATTCTTAATGTAAAAACTTGATCCATACAACCCCCTTCCTTCCCTGAAACTCCCCTGTTCCTCTCCTATCAACCCATCCATCCCTACCTTATTCAATAAGATTCTTCCATACACTTTCCCAATATGCTAAGTAAACTTATCCCCCTGACCTTTATACAAAGGAACCACACATACATCCTGCCAATCTTAAGGTATCACACCCGTTGCCAAACATAAATTAAATAATCTTACCATCCATTCTACCACACTCACCCCCTTCCAACATCATCTCACCGCTTATCCCATCCAAACCAGTCGGTTTACCTCTTCTTACTTTCCTAAAATCTTTACTTATTTCTTCTATTAGGATTCCCCCTCAAACTCACCCATCATTCTTTTCCCATTACTCGTCACAGCCTCACCCCGAACCCCCCTCACATTCAACAACCTAAAATACTCCATCCATCTTGGCCGAACTTCATTTTCTTCCTATCTTATTTCTCCGTCTATACCCTTTATCCCCCCTCCTCTCACCTCCCCTCCCCTTCCCTTTGTTCCTTACCTTATTCACCTCCTTCCAAAACATTTTATTCCTTTCTCTAAATCCCTCCACTATTTTATTACCCCATTTTACATCTGCTCTTTCTTTTGCTCTTCTTACCTCCCTTTTAGCAATCCTCTTTTTATCTTTATAAGCCTCCCATTCCTCTATCCTATTTTTACCCCAAAATATTTCTAAAAGCTATCTTTTTAATCCTCACAGCAATACTCACCTCTATGAACCGACCGGGGCCCCAACCCCGGCCCCGGCTAAAAATCATCGAAAACCGGGGTCTGCCGGCCGGGGTTAAAATGGCACATTATACCGAAATTTTTTTTTTATTTTTAAATTCTCAGCCGATTCTGCAGAAATTTTCAGTGTATAAAGATTTTTTTTACCGGTAAGAAAAGTCCATTTCTAGCGTTTTTTCGAGTCTATTACAGTTATTTATTTATTTATTTATTTATTTTTTTGTGGAAATTTGACCCTTTTTCAAAAGAATGGCGGAGCCAAACCACTTTTTAGAGTGAGCTGAAAGTTGGATCATTTATTCAAAATTATATGGGCTACAAAAGCTCCTAACAGACTTTTGTTCTCAGTTATAGAAAAAATGTTATAAGCCAATAACTGACCAACTATAGGGAAAAAAATTTTTTGAACTAAAAAAAATTTACCATTTCAGACAAAAAATTTTTTGAAAAAATACAACTGTAATATTTATTAATTTTGGTGGATGTATAGATGAGGGGTATGGCTACAAATTCCTCTGCATACTTTATTCGATGAGATTCGTTGGTTTCGAGATATAGCCTTCTAAAATTTCCATTTTTGACCAAATTTCAAAAATTCCCAAAGTTTGAGGGGCTATATCTCGCTTCAAACAAATAGCATTTAATAATGCACTAAATAAATGTTGTTTCCCTGTCCCTCCTCTAAACAATATCCACAAATGAAAAAAAAATAGTAGGTAGCGTTTTTTTAAAGTAATTTTTTCCTCCAGAAGGAAATTTTTGCAAATTTTTTTTCAAGTGCTTATATAACTTTTTTCAGACGTGATATCAAAAATCTATTCCCACCAATGCAAGAAATTGGGGCAAAAGTAATCAGTTAAATTTTCAGATCATGTGGACCAGTTATTTGACCCAGTTATTACATTTTTTTCAACTTTGTCCAAATAAGTTTCAAACCGTTATAGACTCAAAAAAATGCTCGAAATCAACTCAGAACTTCGTTAAAAAATTCATATACCTTGAAAATTTCAACTCAATCAGTTAAGATTTTTTTCTTTTCTGTTTGCTTTTGACCGCTCCTTTTCTGCTAGTGAATGTTCATTTTTGTGTTTTGATTTTAGATACTCCATAAAGATTTGGTTGAAGTTTTTTTACTTGTAGCACCCGGAGGTTCTCTTATAATTTTCTGACTGCAGATGTTAACATTTAGCTATTTCGAGCCTATCCTGAAACATTATAAAGTACTACAATACTGCAGAAGCTGATCTTTTAGCCATACTGACTGAAAGTATAAACAAAATAATAATTTTTAAATAATGCAGCTAAATGAAACAAGTATGATAAATGATACGATACATAGCAATAAAATAAAAATATGTATAAATACAGGTTAAATTGATAATTTTATATTTTACATTTTTTCAAACTTTACCTTAGGGTCTTTCTTAGGTAAACCTGTTGAATCACTATAATGAAATAAAAAAAATTTTTTTTTTTTTTAATTTTTGTACTTTTTTAAACTTTTACTATACAAAACTAATTTTCTGAAAAATTTTCGGAGAAAATGCATATAATCCTTAATTTAAGTGAATGTTGGCTATTATACTCCTTCCTTACAATGAAATAAACCTTATATCTAATTTTCTTAACCTAAAATTTCAGTGCTTTTGACCTCTTTACAAGTTTTAGGAAACCCCGGCCAAATTTGGGTGACCCCGGCCCCAGTCAGTCCCTACTCACCTCCACACCACTATTCACTTCCTTTTCGTTTATACTTCCTCCCACCTTCCTAGTCCTACAAACATTCCTTGCACTATCTTGGCTCATTTACAGTGAAAATGACGGCGTGTTACAAATGTGTATCGATTTCTTTCGACCAAATCTGCCCCTCTAGGCCTAATCCTAGACTCCTTACTTTTATTACTCTTTCTCTCAACTAAAATAAAAATGGGGTTCACTCATTATGATGTTTGCAATTACATTCCGAGACCGAGATGGTGTTTCCGGTGCCAGATATAAAGGCACCCCCAAAAGTACTGCAGACCTTCCAACCCTACCTGCCCAGGCTGCGGCGGGGATCATCACCTCCCGTGCGACCTTCCTCCATGCTGCCCCAACTGTAAGGGTCATTAATCTGCCTTCCGTTCTTTTTCATTCTTTCAAGCTTGAACAACTAATATTATTAGAGTTCTGTACTCTGCTTAAGCTTCACCGGCGTGAGGTTACCAGAAGGGCTATGGAGATATTGTCTTATGTTCCTACAACTCTGACCCTCCAGAATTCCCGCGTTAGGCTGTTTCCTCCGACAATTCGCTCACTTTTCACCCGTCTTGCTTCCGATCTGCTTCGAAACCAGACCCGCATCCTCCGAGGGTTAACTGCTCCCCCTTCCTCCCCTGACCTGACTCGCACTCGTGCTGGTCATCGATCCCCTGTTCCCATCTCTTTGACTCGTGGTGTCTGTAAGGACGAGGTGCATACCCCTCCGATCACGCAACTCCTTCGGCTTGCCGCGCCTCGTTCTCCTTTCTCTCCACAGAGACATGAGCTCGTAGAATTTCCTCGCCTCCAAAGGTACAACGCTCTTCTCGTAAACATTCGGCATCTGTCTCCCCTGGGAACCGCTCGGACCATTCATCCGTCCACCACTCCGTTCCTTAGAGTGGTTCCTCCCTTATTTACTTCAGTATTGTGCTTCTGATTTTTTGAGGCTCTCGATCTCTACATAATCCTCTGCTGCCTCAAAGTTTCTTCAAAACTTTCAGTTGCTCTCCGCGCTCTCAGGCTGGAAAGGGGCCTACTGTAACTCACCTTACCCCATACTCTAGCGACTCGGAATCTTGTCTAAAGTCTTGCTTGAACATTACTGTTGATTCATTTTCCTCTGACTCCCTCCTCTCTAAAGAGCCGGATAATACGATGACTGGTCCACTGCCGGCCATCCCTCTTCTTGTCTCGAATTCGGCTCTTGCCGACAGACATGTCCGAGGTGACGACTTTTGTATTTCTCCTGCGGAGGTTTCGCCGTCCTCCCTGGATGGTTTTGTTCCGCCCCCTCTGATTTCTGCAGCTATTTTGTCCTCGCCTCTCGGGGAGATAGCACCGGAGATCTCCTACTATCTTGACCCGATCCCACCTCCTACCGAGAGGTTACCTTCCTTCTCTGACCCGATCCCACCTACTACTGAGAGGTTACCTTCCTTCTCTGACGATCTCAGTTCACCCGATTTTTGCGGGAACTACCGCCGATATTCCTGGCAAGGATGGTATTTCTTGCTGATTTTGCCGTGGTCCTCCTTACAACACCCTCTGTGAACCGCCTGTTTCTTTATCAGAATTCCCTGAATCAACTTCTCATGATGAAACGGCTCTTGCCAGGATCTTTGAAGATGACTCGGCCTTTGCCGCTGGGTCGACCTCTAGCACTTCTCACCGCATTTCCTTTCTAATTTTGCAACCTTCTGGGTATCGGAATCATCATCTATCTCTTCAAGGCCCTATTGAGAAGGGGCACAGCGATTCTTCTCCACGAATCGATTCCGTTCTCCTCCCTATCTCTCCAAACTCACTTATATGCCGTGGGGGATCTTGTTCACATGGAATGTCCTTTAACGTTGTGTTCCATCTACCTAGCCCATAGCTGTACCTACGTCAAGGCTGAGCTTATACATCTCTTCGCTCAACTCCCGAAGCCTGTCCTCATTTTAGGGAATTTCAACCTTCGTCACCTGCTATGGAGTGACTTTGATTTCCCAGCCGCTAATTGGCTGATTGACCGTATGCACTTGTTCGTTCTGGGTTGTCTGAACTCAGGTCTCCCTACTCATGATCGTTTGGACACTCGTTCTTCTGCTTGTGTGGATGTTTCTCTTTGTTCCCTTTCGATCTTGGACAAGTTTTTTGTGGGATAGGTCCGTCTTTCCTTTGTGGAAGTGACCATTATCCAAATCTTCTCACTTCCCTGAGCGCCAGTCCTTCTCCACCCTCATATTCAGCATGGCAATATTACCGTGCCGATTGGTCCTTTGTCAGTCAGAATACGGCGATGCCTTTATTCCCTGACCTGGACATCTTTCCGACTCTTGTCGAAGCTTTCCAGTTCTTCCCTTAATAGTATACTCAGGGCGGGGGAAACCTGTATCCCTCGATCACAGAGGTGTTTTTGCACAGCTGCGCCATGGTGGACCCGGGAATGCTACATAGCCAACCGTGAAAAACGCAAACTTTATAGGTCCTACAGAAGGTTCACCTCTCAGTCCAACTTTATCCTTTTTGAAGCCGAAGCAGCCCATTCTCGCTGTATCAATAGGAGAACCAGGAGGTAATATTTTCGCGACTGTTTCCACCGTCAACTCTTCCACAACTTTACACTCAGTCTATAAAGTTCGGAAAACTTACGCAGGCACCATTCTGTTCCGCCGATCGTTCTCCAACACAGACCTGGTGTGCCTGATTTGATTACTGTGCCTGGGTAGCGGTGGCCGTCGCTTTGGGTTATAATTTTGCTGCTTGCTCCAGTGGTTCCAGCTACCCTGAGCCATTTGACTCGTTGTCCGGACTTCTCTGCCTCCCCTGGCGAGGACCTCCCTTACAACCACCTTTTTTTTTTTTTTTTTTTTTTTTTTTTTTACAGAGGCTGACTTTCGAGAGGCTCAGAATGAGTGCTGGGCCCGGACGGGATTCCCTACCATATGTTACGCCACCTTCTACTGATGAAAATTCTGGTCTCTTGCCAAAAATATCTCTAATAACTTCTGTAAATCTGCCTTTCCTCCTCTTATTTGCTCTGATGGTTCTGTAGCTAATACTCCCTCTGAAAAGGCTAATCTCTTCGGCTTCCTTTTTTCATCTAAATCCACCCTGCTCGATTCTGGCATCCCTCCTACTCCTTCTCCTCTCAGGTGTCCCATGTCTCTACTCGCAATTACTCATGATCGGGTGCATGAGATCCTGAAATCTATGAACGTTAGGAAGGTCAGTGGTACGAATTTTTTTCTCCCTCTTGTACTGAGGGAGTGTGCTTCCGAGTTGGCGCCTCTCCTCGTTCAGCTCTATTCTCTATGGCTTAACACTAATACTTTTCCTTAGTGTTGGAAGCGCGCATATGATCAGCCAATCCCGAAAAAGGTAGCAGCCCAGACCCTTCCAACTATCGGCCTATAGCTCTCACTTGTGTTCTGTGTAAAATTTTTGAAATTCTCCTCAACTCTTATTTCCTGGATCATTTGGAGTTTCTCTTCTCTCTGATCACCAGTATGGCTTTCGACGCTCGAGGTCAACTGTTGACATACTTTCCTATCTTACTGACTTATGGTGTTTTGCCATTACGGACTTCGGGGAGTCGTGTGGTGGCGCTTGACATATCCAAGGCTTTTGACCGGGTATGGCATGCGTCGACGCTCTCCAAGCTTCCTTCCTTTGGGTTTCCTCCTTCCCTTTGCTTACTCTTGTCTAGTTTTCTCTCAGATTGTTCCATTTCGGCACTTGTAGATGGAGCCACTTCCTCTTTTTCTGTCAACTGTGGTGTTCCTCAGGGTTCTGTTTTATCCCCAACTTTATTCTTACTTTTTTATTAGCGATTTTCCCAACTGCATTTCTAACTCTGTTAGAAATTTTAGACGACTCAACTTTTCATTCTTCTACTCATTTCAAATCTACTCCATCTTTTGCTTCTAGAGTTGCTTCTTTTCTTTAACTTTCTGATTCTATTCTTTCTGACCTGGATGGGGTTTCCCGGTGGGGTCTTTAACCTTGTGAAATTTAACTCTTTAAAAACTCAACTTCTTCACATCTCCCTCTCAAAAACACCTCACAACTTTCCTATCTTCTTCAATGGCTTTCCCGTCTCTACTGTAAATAATATTAACATTCTTGGTCAAAACATGAACACTAAATTGTCTTGGAAACCACTTATCGCAATGGTTGCTAAGGCTGCTTCTAAGAATCTGGGAATTCTGTTCAAATTGCGAGATTTTTTTTCTTCTGAGTAGTTACTCCATTTATATAAGGGTCTTATTCGCCTTTGTATGGAGTACTGTAATCACATTTTTTTTGAGGGGGACGCTCCGGTTCCTCCACTCTCCTGTCCTGAAGAGGATTGAATATAAAGCTAAGAGATTAATAAACTGCCCCCTACTTTCAAACTCTTTTAACTCTCAGCGACATGACGTTGGGGTACTATCTCATTTCTATAAGTACTACAATGGCAGATGCTCGAGGGAATTGGTCCCTCGCATTTCACCACCATTCCATCGCCGTCGTTTCACAGGGGGTGCTCTGCTTTTGCAAGAATTTTGTGTGGATGCTGGAAACCCCAGGCTTGCCCGTTGTGGTGCCTCCTCCTTTCCAGCCACTTTTGTTCTGTGGAACTCTACCATCATCTAGTTTTCCTTCTGTATTTAATGTCTTTCTCTTCAAGGTTTCCATCTGTGCCCACCTGAGAGAAGTGCGTTAGGCTCGGGTCTGGATGGTTTGCTTCTTCTTTTCTCTTTTGTATGTGCCCCCTCCTTGAAAAGGCTGTGCGCTTGAGTGGTGGCCAACTGTAATATATATATATATATATATATATATATATATATATATATATATATATATTATATATATATATATATATATATATATATATATATATATATATATATATATATATATATATATATTTCAGCTTTATCGAGAGTCCATTTGAAGCCTCATACTATCTTTGTAGGACACGATCCAACGGATTTAGGTTTGCGTCGTATACAACCCGAATTCTCATTATGCCAAAAGCTTAGTGTATGCATTTTCTTTTGCAGCTTCTTACGCCAAAAACAGGGACAAGGTATGGTTAATTTATTTAAATAGTTAAATAAGGTAAGTGTGTTTGGGAAAAACTTTTAAAAGCGTTATAATGTTTTGTTATATAAAAGCCTCACCCGAAGATGATAAATTTTGAAGGTAGTCATTTATATACTTTAATATAGGCTGTCCAGTTATCAGTATCGAAATATCTATTGAGACTTTATGGGATTAGATATATCCCACTTATATTCCTATTCTTGTATACTTCTTTGATATTTACATTCAATCATTCAAATATTTACTTTTGATTGCATTTGATAACTTGGGAGTCTCATACTGCAATATTTTATCTCTTGCTATAAAATACTTTTCACAATATTTTCATAATTTCATTAATTATGTTTTATATTAATTATTTTTTTTCTCAGGTGATTTTTCATTATATATATATATATATATATATATATATATATATATATATATATATATATATATATATATATATATATATATATATATATATATATATATATATATATATATATATATATATATATATACAGGGTGATTCAAATTTATGGTAAAAATTTTTGGTAACTCATATGCGAAAATAAAGGTAAAAGTTCCTATAAAGGTATGACGTAGGGTTGGCCGAGCTCCGGAATTTTCCGCACCGCACGGCACCGCACGGCACCGCATCGCACCAACTGTCATTTGTTGCGCACCACACCGCACCGCACCAAACTCTAATCTAAGCTCACCACGCACCGCACCAACATATACAATTGAAGCATATATATAAATATATATAATATATATATATATATATATATATATATATATATATAATATATATATATATATATATATATATATATATATATATATATATATATATATATATATAATATATATATATATATATATATTTATATATATATACACACATATATATATATACACTCTCATCCTTTCTGCGTCCAACTCTCCGACCTCAGACTTAACCGCTATGCTCAATCTTACATGTACTCTACTGGTAAAGTCTGGAACACAATTCCATCATCTATTTTTCCAACTTCCTATGACTAACACGCCTTTAAAATCTGTGTATCGGGACATGTCGGCCATTTAAATTGATCCTATTTCTGGATTGCTTCTTAGCTCTGGTAGTAACTTGGTAGGCCTTTCCCCATCAGAGGTAATATATATTATATATATATATATATATATATATAATATATATATATATATATATATATATATATATATATATATATATATATATATATATATATATATATATATATATATATAGTCAACAACAATTATTAAAGCTGGGATAGTGATACTGGAGTAGTCAACCTCTTGTCTTTCTCGCAGAGAGCAAAGAAAATATGGAGATTTTCAATGTCATGTTCCTACTAGACACAACGTTCAATGCAATTCTGACATTTAGATTCAAAGTATATATATATATATATATATATATATATATATATATATATATATATATATATATATATATATATATATATATATATATATATATATATATATATATAATATATATATATATATATATATATATATATATATATATATATATATATATCTTACGGAACAGAAGATTATCGCAGGATACAATTATTCGGTGCGGTGCGCACCAGGGCCCGCACCACGCACAGCACCGCTTAATTTTTCTTTGCGCACCGCACCGCACCCGGTGCGTCGGCCAACCCTAGTATGACGTAATGTGCTTAGTTTTCCGTCTGGTTGTCTGTATGTGTTTGTTACTAAATATTTTGTATCTACGAAACCAAGTAAGTTACAAACTCTAAATTTGGGGTTGTTGACCAAAACAACCAACTACCGTATAAATGCACTGTCTGTGTTACGCATTACTTTGTAACTCATTGACTGTGTGTGTCTCTTACGTGTTTATTTCCTTATTGAATATGGAACGTAATTACCACGTGTATTCATACTCTGAACCAGCTGACATGTTTTTAATGTATGGGATGGGACGCTGCAATAGTTCTGCAGCAAGACGTTTGTACCAAGAGAAATATCCCAACCGAATTTGTCCAAGCGGAAGGTTTTTTGCCACTATTTATCAACGCCTGTCTGAAATAGGTTATTTGCAGTCCAAAGAGCACACTAATGCAGGCTGACCCCGATCTATTAGGGTGTTGATTTAGAAGAATTAATGAAATATCTGAACATTCCTGAAAAAAAGCACGCGAGAATTGTCACTATAGTTTAATTAGAACCAATTTAGTATTTGGAGGTTACTGCACGAGCAACAGTTACACCCGTACCACGCCCAACAGCTGCATACTGTATTATCACGTGACTATGCTCCTCGTGTTATTTGTCAATGGTTTTTGGACAAATGTATTGACCCAAACTTTTTATCGAAGGTTTTATTTACCGACGAGGCTCACTTTACAAGAACAGCTATCGTTAACGTTCATAACGAACACATTTGGGCAGACGAGAATCCTCATGCCATCAAACAGAATCGTTCACATCAATTTTCAGTAAACATTTGGGCAGGAATTTTAAATGATCATCTACTTATGTTCGAGCTTCCTCCCAGGCTTAATGGCATAATCTACTTAAACTTTTTGAAACATGAGCTCCGTACCTTGCTTTATGATGTACCTCTTCAGTTGCGCCACAACATGTGGTTTATGCATGATGGGGCTCCTGCACACTTTAGTGCTGCAGTTCGTGAACACCTGAATGACACCTTTCCCAATCAATGGATAGGTCGAGGTGGCCCAGTTCCGTGGCCAGCAAGGTCACCAGACCTAAATCCTTTGGATTATTACCTTTGGGGACATTTAAAGACCTTAGTATACTCTTCTCCAATCGACACCGTTGAAGACCTACGATTAAGGGTTATGAACGGAATTGAAACGATCAAACAGACTCCTGGAATATTTGAACGGGTCCGACAATCGATGAGAAGACGCCTGGACTCGTGCATTGGGAACAACGGAGGTCATTTTCAACATCATCTTTAGTCTTTTGATATCATTTGTAGGTGCTTTAGATACAGTATGTTTATGTTGTACAAAATTAAACTTATCATACAATAATAATATGTTTATTTACACCTGCTATTCCGAATGAGTTATTCGTACCTCAAATACTTTTAACGTCCGCCATTTTTAAATTTAGAGTTTGTAACTTACTTGCTTTCGTAGATACAAAATATTTAGTAACAAACACATACAGATAGCCAGACGGAAAGTTAAGCACATTACGTCATACTTTTATAGGAACTTTTACCTTTATTTTTGCCTGTCTTATCAGTTACCAAAAATTTTTACCATAATTTTGAATCACCCTGTATATATATATATATATATATATATATATATATATATATATATATATATATATATATATATATATATATATATATATATATATATATATATATATATATATATATATATTAGGGATGGAGTGAAGTATCGGTATCGGTGAATTTGAAAGTCTTAGTATCGGTATCGGTAAAAATTTTGGAATATGAATGATAAAGTATCGGTATCGGTAAAAAATTTTGGTATCGCTCCATCCCTATAATATATATATAATATATATATATATATATATATATATATATATATATATATATATATATATATATATATATATATATATATATATATATATATATATATATATATATATATATAATATATATAACATACATACATACACTTACTGTCCTCCCCCAGAAAGGTCGCGGTCTTCTAGGAAACCGCGACCTGTCAGTAGACTCAGCATTCTTCTCCACACATCTCTGTCTTCCCACATTCTTCGTCTATGTATTTCCTCCATCGTGGGCATCTCCCATCTTCTCAACGTATCTTGCACTGATTCCCTCCACTTCTTCCATTCTTGGCGTCCAGTTCCATCTTCTCTTCGCCATCCTATTTTCCGGCATCCTTTCCAGATGTCCCCACCACCTCAACCTCACCTTATCTATCCTCCTCATCACTGACTCTAAACCCACCTCCTGTCTCACCCTATTTTATATATATATATATATATATATATATATATATATATATATATTATATATATATATATATATATATATATATATATATATATATATATATATATATATATATATATATATATATATATATATATATATAATTCAGCCCTAACAACAAAGGAAAAAATTTTAATTGATTACTAACGTTTTAACGTTGAGTTGGTAATGAAGTATTTTGTTGTATTTTCCACCTCTCCTTTTCGTAAAGGACGATGTTGCTGTGGTTATCCGATCCTCTTGATGTACGGAGGTGTTAAATTGCGGATGCCGTCCCTCCCTTCGGGCCACCATGAGTTCATGGTCTCTCCCAGTCATTTGCAGAGAGAGCTCGTGATACTCTCCAAGTGTGTTTTAAAGTGTGTGTGTGTGTGTTTTTTTTTTTTTTTTTTAAACCTTAAACTTCAACTCTCCAAATTGATTTTGATATCACCAAAATAAAGCAAGGCTGAGGAAAAAAATTAAAATAGAATAAAATAAGATTTAATTGGTAAAGCCCACCTCCTGGAATCTTAAAATGGTGGAGAAATATTTCAACCCTGAAAAAAAAAGTGGAACTCCGTCTGCATTGCCATGGTTGGGAAAGGGTGTGATTCGAAAAACGAAATGAAGAACATCAAAATAGTTTTGACCTAAGTAGAATGAAATAGGAAAATGTCACCTCGAAGATGTTAAGTGATGTAAACATTAGAAGAAGTAGAAGAATATGGTCTATTTGGAGAAATAAAATTTATTAATAGGCATATTGATGGAGAAAATTGGTGCCTGAGAATAATTGTTGACAGATAGATCATAAAATATAGGTATCTAACACAACTACGGGAAGTTATACGAGAGTATGAAATAATAATGATAATAATTTACTTTATTATAAAACTTTGTGTATAAATGCAAATAAAATAAAAAAAAATTTTGGCATCTTTTTTTTATATCTGGTTTTTCTCATAATGTAAGAGCAAATATTTTGCCTGAGGGAGAGGGTAATGACTGTATCATTCTTAATACTGCCGAAATGTAATTGATTTTCATGTTTTCTTTTCATAGGGTGTGATGGGAGATCTGAAGGAACCAGTAAGGGTCAACATTGTCCATACTAATGGTAAAGCATTTCACTCAGGAATATTTCAATTAAATACTTTAGATTTTGAAAGTAAACGTAAAAATCTCTTTTGGCATGAACCTATTGTAAATATTTATGAAAATATAAAGTACGACTATACACACCCAGTCGTACAAGGTTTGAATACACGACCTTATCAATTGCTGAAGGTGTTATTAAGTTGAATATGCAGAATACTTTTTTTTTATTATTTAAATTTTGTATGGTATATTTATTTTAAAATTTCTTATTAATTTTTTGCATCAAATTGTGTAAATATTTTAGTAATAAATTGTTAAATGTAAACGCGGTTATTATTATTTATTTCTGTATATCAAAAATAATGAATTAAATTCTAAAATATAGTGTGCGTCGGTGCATCTTAGTGGGGTTGTGTCGTGTGAAGGTAAGTGGTTCAAATTGTTTGTTTTAAATTTTAAATATTTTGTTGGGGACCAAAATTTCTACACTTGTCCCCTTAGTACAATAATAATAATCAATTTGTCTTATTATAATGAAATAGTTTATAATAATAATAAAAATTATATATATATATATATAATATATATATATATATATATATATATATATATATATTATATATATATATATATATATTATATATATATATATATATATATATATATATATATATATATATATATATATATATATATATATATATATATATATATATATATATATATATATATATATATATAACTCACCATACTCCTGTAGGTGCGAGCACCTGTCAGCAGGATCTTACGAGGAAGATCCTAGAGTTTCTTGGGCCCTACGGCGGTTACCGCTGGCTGGGCCAGGCCTATCGCGGATGCCGGGGAGTTTTCCCATCAGTGGCAAGAGCACTCCACTGATGTACTCATTTAACGACTGAGTCATTCGAAGCAAAGCGCAAGGAGAAACCGCTCACATTTCCCGCTCCGGCCAGGCCTCGAACCCTGGATCTCTCGTTTGCTATCACGAGTGCTCGATCGACTGAGCTACGGAGCCGCTTATATATATATATATATATATATATATATATATATATATATATATATATATATATATATATATATATATATATATATATATATATATATATATATATATATATATATATATATATATATATATATATATATATATATATATATATATATATATACACACAAAGTGCTTCTTCTGTAATGAAGTTTATAACTGGTTCAATTTTTGTTGTAACTTCGCAATATCTGTTTCCCCAGTCATAACCTAATGACATCACCTATAGCAGATTTTTTTAGTCTCATAGACGGCTAAGAGGACGGTCTCAGCCTTCTATTAGTATCACAAATTTCAAAATCTTCTTTTTCAAGTTCTCTGTTCATAGGTTGAGATTTATTGCTCTGTTGGCAAGTCAAGTTTCAGTAATTTTATAATTTTTGTTTAAATGTTTTTCAGGTTTTTTTCATACCACAGAGGTTCACGGTAGCTCAGTGGGTAAAGTCAGTTTTTCTCTGGCTTAGGGAAACGAGGTTCGACCCTCGTTCTCGCTTGTGTACTGCAAAGTATACAAATCTAGGCTCGAACCTCCGATCCAGTTACCTGAACGGACATAAGAAATTGTCGTTTGTAGGAGATTTTCTCTAGTTAATTAATTAATTACAGTTTACGGCAAGGTGTATTATTACACTAATCTCAATACTCATATCGCTTAAAAACACAGCCAATATTCCATGCTATTTAAACACATACAAGATCACATTCTCTCTAAATTGCTCCTACAGAGAAGGTCGCCTATCACGGATTTGAAACCACGCCCACCGGTGGAAAAAAAAAATACTCGATTGGTCTGTACAGGAGCAGGGTTTCCCTTTCCAAAAACCCAAATAATCTGTGTAACTTATCTTGGTCAGAAATAACATATAACTCAATTTCCCTGGCTAAGAACCATATTCCTCGAATAGGGCTCTGCCCGTGAGTGATGGTGATTAAAAAAAAAAATCGGTTTGAAGTAGTTTTCTCTGCTTCTCCATATTTGCAAATCAAATGACTGGATTATTTAAATCGTTCATCTTTATGATGATGATTTTCAATGGTTTAATTCGGGTGATTGATAATTTGATTACAATTTCACCACCATCACAGACTCGGTTGTAATAGCGTTTACCAATGAAAAAGTGAGGAACACTTCTTTGCCCCCAAAACCACGTTGTCTTGCAAAAGATAACTTGTGGTGACTTACAACGAAGAGGAAATTTAGGGCTAATGAAGGGCTTACCTTTGAAAGAAAATGGTAAGTGTGACAACTTAGTAAGCATCATGCGTGTCTTTGCATTATAATGAAGGATATTATTTTACCCATTTTAGAGTTTAAATCTATACACCTTCCCCAGCAGGTAATCAAAGTTCCGCTAACATGTAGTACAAGACAAGTTGCAGTAAACGATATTCCCTTAATTGTAGCAAATTCCTTTATCCCTGACGTGTTAAAAAGATTTAAAGGGCCTATCTATTCCCAGTTATCAATTCAAAGGGTTTGTCTTCGTGAACGCACCAAGGAAATTAAATCAAAACTTGCTCAGACCCAAAGTTTGAAAGATCTTCACACCCCTCCCCTTAGCACAACTGCGCACAATTTTAGTTGCATTTTTTGTTTCCATTTTAAATATTCTCGCTGCAAATATCTCTAAATTTTTTTTTCCAACCTATAAATTTGAAAGATATCTATAGAAACATTGCACACGTTCGTCTCTAGTCTAAATTCGCTTCCAGGTGGACGAATTGCGGTTCGTTTGTCTTTGCTCAGAAGCTGAAGTTGGAAATTGCAACAGATTTCACCCACTTGTCTCCAAAGTTAATAGCAATCTTAAATTTAAAACTGGAAACCAGCCAATTGCAATCCGGTTTTCTTATAAACTCTACATAAAGCATTTAGTACATATATGGGATGTAGAGTTGGGAAACATTCACGATCATTTTAACCCAGATACATCCATAGTTACGAAATACATTAAATATTTAATCAGGCGCCATCTATAAAAATTGTAAATCCCTAAACCCATATCTTGTACTCTCATTTCATTTCATTTTTCAATTCATTTAATATTGCCCTCATTTCAACTACTCATTTAAGAAAACCAAATTTTTTTTTTTTGTATTAAAATTTTTAAATAACGTTAAATGAATGCACTCTTCCTAACCTCTAAATCCCTTCTAAAATAAGTCTACTTTGAAACATTGATTAGTTGGTGGTTAACAATTCTCCATTAATCTTAGATCTAAAAAGTACACGTACTTACATTTAATTTGAAAATGTTTTCCCACCATAGCACTGAAAGTTGTTTAAAACCATTATAGGTTCCTTAACTTACCTTCATATTACTGCAATAAAAATACTCCACAACCCTAATAAGCTTGCACCTTATGAGACTTATAGAAAACATTTTAGTTACAGCCAAAAGTGTCTAATTGACTCATGCAAGTAGTCACAATAAACATTTTTTTTTTAATAGAAAAGGTTTACTCTATTATAAGTCGCATTTTGGAGTATTGAAGTTTCGAGTCATAAAATCGTATTGAATTCCTAAACCTTTTATCTTGTAAGCTTTAAAAAAAATTTTTTTTTTGAAGAAATTCCTTGAACTTTTCCCCGATCGTCCGTAATTAGGTTTAAAAAAAAAAGACCCTGCAGTAATAAGGAAATTAAGACCAAGAATAGCAAAATATGAGAAGGAAATCAGTAGTAGGTGTATATAATAAACAGTAATTAAAATGATTAAAATGTATTTCAACCACTAATTCAGTTTCTCTTTAAACAAAATTTATTATTTTTTCTTCTTTGCCAATAAAGATTTCTGGAATTTGTTCACCCCTCTACGCCACAATTTGCAGTCTTTGTTATAGGGTGGAGTTTCTTTATCCACGTTCATAGAGCCGAAAACAATTGGGTCATCCTCGTATGTTTGTCCTCTTTTATTAATAGTGCTCTCCTTATGTTTGAAAAGCAATTCCGAATCAATAATTGGCTTCTTCTTAATTCTGACATCGATTCTTCGGATTTTGGGAATGTAATTAGGTTCGTAATCATCAAGTCTCCTTTTATGGGGATCTGTAACTCTGAAATAAAATTAAATCTTACTTAAAAACCTGTTACAATCTGTACAATATTTTTAAGAAAAACGAATTCTCTGTAATAAAATATTAAGAATAATTACAACATAATTGATTCTAGTTTTCAAATACCTAATATATATTAACAAAAATCTGAGGGCTGAGTCACGATACACTTAGAAGAAAAAAAATTATATATATATATATATATATATATATATATATATATATATATATATATATATATATATATATATATATATATATATATATATATATATATATATATATATATATATACCTTCTTTCACCTTCTCACCCCCTGACCACCCCATGTTGAGGCGGCCACACTTCGCTAATGAAGCTTCCTGCCGCAGTCGGTCTCGTCCAGAGATCCTTCAAAGAAGTGATGCCCCAGAAGATTTTGGGGCGAGAGTTGGAAGGACAGCGTAATAGAAAGTGTTCCACGGTCTCCGGGGCCATTCCGCATCTAGTACAGGTGGGAGATGCTGCCTGGTTTATTTTGAATTCGTGTTTGTAATGTTGTAGGTTTGGGTGGTGCCCGCATCTCAATCTTGCAAGTGAGGTTTGTAAGTGTCTTGGGAGGTTGTTGAAGTCGGGGTTTATTTCGGGGGGGGGGGTTCGTTTAGTGTGTTGTTTGGAGGTCTATTGATCATGTATGAATGTGTTAGTTGAGTGTGTATATGTTTGGTTGTTGTGGTATTGGGGGGAGGAGGGGGGATGTGATTTAGGATCTGTTTATATATATATATATATATATATATATATATATATATATATATATATATATATATATATATATATATATATATATATATATATATATATATATATATATATATATATATATATATATATTATACCGGATAGTAATTTTTTACTATCCGCGGATGCGGATGCGGTTGCGGATATTCAATTGCGGATATCCGCAGATGCGGATGCGGATGCGGATAGTTTAATTTTTTAAGAGTTTTTGCCATAGATTCTTGGAATTTTAAATATAATATTCAGAATCTATGTTACCAGGGTGTGGGACGGGGACCTCAACTCTTCAACACCCCACCAACCTCTTTCCCTAACCTCCACCCATTTGGAAAAAGGATATATATATATATATATATATATATATATATATATATATATATATATATATATATATATATATATATATATATATATATATATATATATATATATATATATATATATATATATTCAGTAATTCAGTATTGCCTTCACACTTCACAGTTTCACATATTCCATTTGAAGTTAATAATTGGTAAGTTATTTTTTAGAAATAAAAGCTTTTGGGCTCTTTCAGGTGAAAGTTTGGTTCGCTTTTCGTCGTAAATGAGGCCTGCTCCACTGAAAAGACGCTCACTAGCAACACTAGTTGAAGGACATGCTAAATAAGTCCTTGCCAGCTCAGCAAGAAAAGGGAAACTTTTGCAATTATCTCTCCACCAAACCAATTGGTCTTTATCTGCCTCCAAACGTGGGAGTTTCAGATAATTTTCAATAATCGATATTGTATCCTTTGACACTTCTGACTGTGATTCTTCATCGCTGCTGGAAGCTAGAAGATCTTTCATTGATTTAGCAATGCTTAAGCTAACAGATTTTGTTTCTTTTGTATCTGAGAGCTTTTGCATTTTCTTGAAAGGCGTTATTTTAGCTGTTTCTATCATCTCATCGCATAAGCATCCTAATTTGATTTTAACATTCTGAGAAACAAGTGGTTTAAAAAATTTTGTTTTGTACCTAGGATCTAAAAAGGTTGCAATTGTATAAGCATCATCATTTTCCAGGTTTTCAAATCTGTCGTTCATCTCCTTCATTAATGTTTCAGTCATCCTTAAAACTCCCTTAGACTTAATAACATTTGTTAACACAACTTTCAATGTTGAAACAAGTGGTATCACATCTGACAAACATGATTCAGCTGAACTTAATAGTCTTTGTTAATTCTTCAAAAGGCTTAAGGATATTAATACAATTATTTAAAATGTCATTTTCGTCAGCTGTTAGAGGCTTTATTTTTGTGCTGCTTGAAGCATAAAGGCAAATGGCCATCATTAATTTCGCTCATCCTCTCAAGCATATGCAAACTACTATTCCAGCGTGTTTGAATATCTTGCATGACAGAAAGTGGACGAACATTTAATCTTGTTTGTATTTTCTTCAGCTCATTTTGGGCTACAACGGAGTGATTGAAATGCGTAGCAATTAACCTACATTTGGTTATTAAATCGGATACACATTTTTGACTCATAATGGAATTTTTAACTACTATCTGAGTTTGGTGTGCAAAGCAATCTACATTTTTCACTCTTGCCAGAGAAAGTGCTTTTTTTTATATTTTTTATTATCCGCGGATGCGGATATCCAATTGCGGATATCCGCGGATGCGGATATTGGAAAAATGATGCGGATATCCGGTCCACCTCTAATATATATATATATATATATATATATATATATATATATATATATATATATATATATATATATATATATATATATATATATATATATATATATATATATATATATATATATATATATAACACCAAAGTCTGCCACTAATAATAATGCATTCCAAAATGAAATATATTTTACAAATTATAAAAATTGCTATCAATATTTATAGCAATATAATTTTATAATTTTTTATCACTTCGAAAGTGATCCCAAAATATTTCGTGAAGAGTGTGAATGGGGAAAAAAGAATTTGCCAATATGGTCAAATATGTTAAAAAAGATATATTAATTTTTGTCTTATTAATTCCAAGGAGAAACTCACCCAACATTAAATACAAACCTTATTCTGCATAAAATCTCCTGCATTAATCTTCCTATTATTTATATTACGGTGTACATAAGTTAAATGTATACAGTTTGGAAAAACTATTTTTAACAAAGAAAGAAAAAAAAATATATTCAAAAAACTTACGTAGTTTTTTCAAAATATTTCAACTTGGGGTCGATAAGCCTGGTTTTATATTTCATTTTATAAATAAACTCCCAAGGAAGAGGGTCCTTTTCAACACGTCTAAACTTTCGTTCAGAAAGGATATTGTTTCGAAGGATATTTTGAAACTCCTCCTTGTATTCATCAGGAGCATTATGATGCATTAAGTACTATTTAGAAAAAAAATTTTTTTTACAATAATATATATATATATATATATATATATATATATATATATATATATATATATATATATATATATATATATATATATATATATATATATATATATATATATATATATATATATATATATATAATTAGGGATGGAGTGAAGTATCGGTGTAAACCTTGTAAGTATCGGTATCGGCAAAAAAATTGACCGATACCGATACCAGATTTTTCTTAAAGTAACTTAATCCCTTTGGTTTACATTTTTTGGAATGTTCCGTTTCTTTGACTGTAAAGTTTCGAATACCACGAAACATTGTTTTCTTCATTTTTCAAATTTCCTATTAATTACTAATTAACCGTTAATTGCATTTTTTTAGCTTATTTTCTATATCTGTAACTACAAATCCGATTTTGGTCAAGTTAGGACAGTTGGCTCTTTGTATAGCATAGATCAACTTGTTATTCTTAATTGTTTGTTACCAATAGGAGGGAAAATGGTGTATTTACATCTAGAAGGAGTAGTGGTGAGGCATAAATCAAGTGTATTCAAGAATTGGTTAGGACGATCTGGAATGTGTGTGGGTTCCTTAATCAACTGCTCCAGATGGTTAAGAATGCTGAATGATTTGACCTCCCTCCCACCTGTATCAGTATGAGAGGAACCCAACCATTCAGTGTGGTGTACGTTGAAATCCCCTAAATAGAGGACTTCAGCATTTGGATGAGAAGAAGTGACAGTCTCGTGAGTAGTAGTAAGATATTGAAAAAAAAAAACTGGAAAATCTGTTCCATTAGGGGAGCAGTAGCAGAAGCACAAGATAATTGTAGTAGTAGGAAGACAGATTTTAAGCCATAAAACATCGAAATTAGGAGATTCTAGATTTACGAGACGTGTCACAGGAGTGTTAATGTTAATATAGGCACAGACTCCACCATTTAGACGGAAATTGTGAAAAAAGTTGTAGTTAGAGACATTAAGATTGCTAGAGAAAGAATCCCTGTCCAGCTGGGTCTCAGACAGAAGCAAAAGGTTAGGAAGAGGTAGTAAGGTAGTGTTCAACAGACGCGAGATTAGATCGAAGGCCACGAACGTTAGCAAAGGTAATAGAAAGCCCCCGTCTACGCCCAACCCCACGATCACTCATATTGGACATTCAAAGAGACGCACACGCAGGCACGTACGCACACACACACCATACCGAAGACACCTACACTCACGAACACACACACAAAAAAAAAGTAGAATTAAAAAATTAAAACTATTAAAATTAATATTAAAAATATTAAGACTGGGGATGTACCGATAGTATCGGTATCGGCCATTTTTGGGGGTATCGGTATTGGTTAATATGGCATACTTGGCCGATACTCCTTACTTTTTGGGTGAAGAATTATGAGAAACTTTTAGATTAAAAAATAAATCTAGTTTCGATATATAAAAGTTCTAATAAGGAATTCCTTAAACTAGCCCATAATTCGTTTTCCTAGTGTATATATATATATATATATATATATATATATATATATATATATATATATATATATATATATATATATATATATATATATATATATATATATATATATATATATATATATATATAAACTTAGCCAAATAATAATTATACGTGTCGTAGGCAGCCAGTATTGGTCGGAGAGGGCAAGAAGGCTTATGGACCTTCGGCAGTCCATAGAGAACTCCTAGTGATGAACCTGTACTCAACAGTTCTGAGAAGGACAGGTCACTGATGTTAAAGGAATCTCTGAGAAATCTCCTTTAATAGAATCTCATTTAACCAAACTGATACGTTCAAAGTAATCAGTATTCAGACATACTAAAAAGTTGTTTTAGTCCTCTTGACTACGTTCACGGCCTCAATTTGATATCACGAAGCACAACAAAATATGGTGAAGCTACTAAAATTATACATTCCAGAAAACTAAGAAATCTCAATGTCAACTCTCCTTCTAGTTTCCCCCCAGATGATGTATTGTTCAATTATTCATCACATATATTATCTGATCGTGAAAAATTCTTACTTTCTTGGCCTTAACTTTGGAATCCCATACAAAAGTATCTCTTTTTACAAATTTTTTCTCAGTTTTGAAAAAATAGCAAACCTATTCAAAACCTTCCCCATCTACCAAGGACAGCTCTCAGACGTACTCCGAGAATTACGAAGCATTGCACACAAGTATTTTTGCAGTAAGAAAAACAAAATCAATGATCTTCCCATATTAAAAAACCTGTCAAAAAACAAAAATCTTGTCATCTGTCGCCCTGACAAAGGAAAGGGTGTTGTACTACTCAATAGAAAAGACTACTTGGATAAAATGAATCAGATCCTCTCTGACAACACAAAATTCATCAGATGTACCACTGAACCTTCTACGTTGATTCAAAAACTCGAAGACAAACTCAATAGAAAACTAAAATTCCTCAGAGATTCCTTTAACATCAGTGACCTTGTCCTTCTCAGAACTGTTGAGTACAGGTTCATCACTAGGAGTTCTCTATGGACTGCCGAAGGTCCATAAGCCTTCTTGCCCTCTCCGACCAATACTGGCTGCCTACGACACGTATAATTTTGGCTAAGATATAATATATATATATATATATAGTATATATATATATATATATATATATATATATATATATATATATATATATATATATATATATATATATATATATATTATATATATATATATATATTATATATATATATTTCCAAAAAAGAACAGTCTCTCTCCAGATATGAGTGAAACTTTAATATTTTTACATCATAATTTGAGGGTATTTGAATTCGACTACTAAGTGATGTCTTTACCTTAAAGGAGTATATTATGTCATTTTGAATAATAGCGTTTTTTATATTTTTGTCTTTTCTGCTGATTAATTGAGGTCTCTTCTTTCATTATTTTTATTCTTTATATTGTAGCTAGTTAAAGAATCTTCTTGCAAATTGTAATCATGTTAAAACATAAAAGCGAGTAGCTAAACTTTGTTAATACTTACTGGAAAATGGAAATGGAATATTTTTTGAATAAACACAAACATAAAAAAGTTATTAGTATTATATTTGCATTTATTATTCCTAAAAGATAATATTTTAATTTATAAAATATACTTGGGCACAACCAAATATGAAATACATTACTAAGTATTGGTTATACATTGAATGCAATCCTCAGTTGCCTAGCAGTACACAAATGTTCTATCTTATTACTGTGTATTTCTTATAATAATTAAAGTATCGGTATCGGTCTCTTCACTGGTATCGGTACATCTCTAATTAAGACTATGATTAAAACAAAAAAAAAAAACAGCAAAAAAAAAAAAAAAAGGTAAAACCCTGAATGAGCGATTATATATATATATATATATATATATATATATATATATATATATATATATATATATATATATATATATATATATATATATATATATATATATTATATATATATATATATATATATATATATATATATATATTACCATCACTCACGAGCATACCGTTTTCAAGAAGGGGGTATAATTATTATAAAACACACAATCCTGATCCTAACGTAGATCCCTCAGGTAGGCGAAGACAGAGGATTTAGAGTTTTTTTTTTATATACAGCAGGAAAAACAGAAGATAGGGAATTCTACAGAAAAGAGGTGGCTGGAAAGGAGGAGGAACTACAAGTAAAAGCCGTGAGTTCGAAATGCTCACTCAAAAGTTCTCATGCAAGCAAGACATCCCTTGTGCTGCGACGGCGATGCAATGGTGGTGGAATGAGAGAGGCATAACTGAGTTGGAGAGGGTTGAAGGAGGAGGAATAGCTCCGGAATCGTCTAAGGCAGAGTTAGAGGCAACAAAAGTTTGAGCGATGAGTTCAGCTTTAGTAGAAGGTAAAATGGCAGTTGTACCATCAGAAGAAACAAGAGGAGCGAAAGAGGAGAAAGTTAGAGTTCGACATATTTTTGCAAAATGCCAGAAGGGCGAGAGGAAAAGGAATCAGAAAGATTATTGCATTTGTGTCAGAGAAAAGAGTTTTTGGTATCTCGAAGAATAGATTTTGCACGATTCCTTGATAAAATATAGGGTTGAATGAGTTTCAGGAGTTTGAAGACGATGGTAATATCTGAAGGAGGCATCCCTGCGGCGTATATCGCGAGAACAAGTAGACTTAAACCAAGGTTTGTTAGGTTTAGTATAAGGAAAAAAATATGGAATATACGCCTCCATGCCAGAGAGAATCACCTCGGTTATACGCTCAGCACACTCAGAGGGACCCTTCCCACGAAGGCAGTAATCATTCCATGGGAAATCAGTGAAGTACAACCGAAAATCAGACCAGATTGCAGCACCGAAGAGCCAGAAACATCTCCTCACCAAAGGCGAGTACCGTTATTGCGGAAGACTTGAAGAGACAGAACAAGATACAGATATAAGAAGGTGATCGGATGAACCCAAAGGAGGAAAAAGTTTAACAGTATTTGAGGTTAAGAAAAGATCAAGTATATTGGGTTCATCACCAATACGGTCAAGGATACGGGTAGAGAGGTGCACAAACTGCCCAAAGTTATTAAAATCACCTAAAATGATGATTTCGGAGAAAGGAGAAGAAGAAAGAATGTGCTCTATTTTGGATTTTAAATAGTCAAAGAATTTTTTATAGTCAGTAGAATTAGGAGATAAATAGGCAGAACAAATAAATTTAGTAGTATAATTGCAAGAGAGCTTAAGCCATAAAGTTGAGAATTCAGTAGACTCCATTTTAGAGACACGAAAGCAAATAACATTGTTGTGGACATATGCGGAACACACGCCTTTATCTGAAAATTGAGGATAGAGACAGTAGGGGGTAACAGAATAAGGTTTGCTGTCAGCACACTCATACATTTGAGTTTTCGGTTAGGAAAAAGAGATGAGGCTTAGAAGAAGAGAGATTATGTTCGACAAAGGGGGAATTAGAAAAAAGATTGCAAATGTTACAAGAAATTAATAAAAAAAGAACACCGTAAGCCTGGGCAAGCCGAACGAGGGGTCCTGGCCGCACCATCCACATCATCGGAAGCCGCAAAATCTCAAGTGATGATGGGGTGAGGAGTGGATGAAGGGGATTCTGTAGATGCAGCCCCTCAAAGCATCCCTGAGGCTGCTTTGAATTTCACCAAAAAAAAATTTTTTTTTTTTTTTTAAAGAAAGGCAATATATGAGAGCGCTTGTAAATTTGTTGGTGTTGGAACATGAGAAGGAAGTTGGGGGAAGGAGAAGTGGGAGCATAGACACTCCAATATGAGGCGAGGGTGCACTAGAGACCCTCTGGGAAGGTGAAACGCGAAAAGGAATGAATCAAAGGGCAACGGAGTGAAACGAAATGGTCTAGCCCATCCTATCACTCCGAGGGTTATGCCCAATGGGGGGTACTTGCATCGCTTCGGACAGCGCTACGTCCTCCCCCTATATATATATATATATATATATATATATAATATTTATATATATATATATATATATATATATATATATATATATAATATATATATATATATATATATATATATATATATATTATATATATATATATATATATATCATTTACCTTGTTTACCATTTTAATATGTTACTAATGGATTTATTAAGGATAAAAATAAAAATAAACTATTTAAAAAAACAAACCAAATGGTATTTAGTAAATAGCGTGAAAATAAATTGAAAAGTAGTTTTATGCATTTAAAAAATTTTTTTTTAGTGGAAAGCAACATATCAATGTTCTTGAAACAAAATTACCGGGAAACGATGTTTCAAAATGTTACAGAATATTAATAAAAAAAAACAAATTTAATTAATTAATTAATAAATTAAGTGAATAAACAATTAAGAATAACAAGTTGATCTATGCTATACAAAGAGCAAACTGTCCTAACTTGACCAAAATCGGATTTGTAGTTACAGATATAGAATATAAGCTAAAAAAATGCAATTAACGGTTAATTAGTAATTAAAATTAAATTTGAAAAATGAAGAAAACAATGTTTCGTGGTATTCGAAACTTTACAGTCAAAGAAACTGAACATTCCAAAAAATGTAAACCAAAGGGATTAAGTTACTTTAAGAAATATCTGGTATCGGTATCGGTCAGTTTTTTTTTGCCGATACCGATGCTTAAGTTCGATACCGATACTTAAAAATATGCCGATACCGATATTTCACTCCACCCCTTATATATATATATATATATATATATATATATATATATATATATATATATATATATATATATATATATATATATATATATATATATATATATATATATATATATATATATATATATATAGTGAAAAATTGGTATCAGTATCGGCAAAAATTTTGGTATTGCTCCATCCCTATATATATATATATATATATATATATATATATATATATATATATATATATATATATATATATATATATATATATATATATATATATATATATATATATATATATATATATATATATATATATATATATATATACCTTATAATGTGCGAGGTATGGACTAGGATTTTGTCGTTCGATCCCTTTTTTCAAATACATTGTACAAAGCAGCTTGAGAACATCTTTATTCAACCCTTTTACGTCATCTTCTTCGACTGTCTCATACAACGGCATGTCTTCTGATAGCCTATAATAATAATAAATAATAACAAGACGATATGCGTATCCCTACGGGATACGCTTATTGTCTTGACAAATTATTATAAGAAATTTAAATATATATATTATTATATACTTATTAAGAACTGGCTTGGTGTAGTGGTAGAATGTTAGTCTCTTTTAACAAATGTTGAAAAATGAAATTTAATAAAATTAATAAAATTATTAAAATATGTTGTGAAGCAACACATCTATATATATATATATATATATATATATATAATATATATATATATATATATATATATATATATATATATATATATATATATATATATATATATATATATATATATATATATATATATATATATATATATATATATATATATATATTATATTATATATATATATATATATATATATATATATATATATATATATATATATATTATATATATTATATATATATTATATATATATATATATATATATACACACAATGTGAAGCTACTTAACAGTGTACCGCGCAAATTGCTTGCAAGCCAAAAATGAAAGGTTTAATATTAATAAGATATAGACAAGAGTCGACCCATAAACCAAAAGGTTTAGGCTCCCTTAATAAAATTACTAACTCGTTTTGGGATTCGAATCCTTCATTTATCAAAATTTGAATAACATTTTTCCCCCTATTGCTAAAAATTTCTGACCTCTTACTAAAAACATCTCAAATAACTTCTGTAAATCTGCCTTTCCACTCTTATTCGCTCTGACAGCATTGAACTAACCCTCCTTTTTGAAAACTTCAACTAATTCCACTCTGGATGATTCTATCATCCCTCATATTACTTCTCCTCTCAGGTGTTCTATGTTCCTACTTGTAATCACATGATCGGGTGCATGAGATTCTGAGATCTAGGGATGGCATTCCTCCTCGAATTTTAAGGGAGTGTGTGTCTGAACTGGAGGATGTCCTTGTTCCACTCTACTTCTATGCCTTAATACTAATACTTTCCCACTTTGCTGGAAGCACGCATATGTTCAGTCGTTTACAAAGAAAGGTAGTCGTTCTAATCCTTCTAATTATAGGTCGTACTTGTATTCTGTCTACAGTCTTTGAAACTCTCCTTAGCTTTCATTTCCCGGATTATCTGGAAATTCATTCCCTTCTCTCAGATCATCAGTATGGCTTTCGACGCTCGATGTCTACTGGTGACATACTCTCCTATCTCACTATTTTATAATCTTCTGCCTGTAGGGATGGAGCTTGAGATATCCAAAGTTTATGACAAGTGTCACTACTCTCTAAGCTACCTTCGTTTGAATTTCTTCCTTCTCTTTACTTATGTTTAGTTCTCATTTTAGTTCTCATTTAGTTCTCATTTCTCATTAGAATTCATTTTGTGAAATGATATTGTTCCATATCAGCATTTGTTGATGCGACCCCTTTCTCTTTTCCTGTTAATTGTGGTGTTCTGCAAGGTTCTGTTCTAACTCCAACTTTACTCTTACTTTTAATTAGTGATTTTATCGGCAGCACTTCTAAATTCATGCCTTATAATTTGCCTATTTGAGCCTGTTGAAATTCAACTCTTTAAAAAAACATTTTCACATACCTCTTCCAAACACACCTCCCAACTTTCCCATGTCCTTCAATGTCGCTCCTGTGAACATCAACAATATTCTCTTCGTAACCTCATATAACAACGGTTACAATAGCATCTTCAAAGAAGATAGTTCTATTTAAGTTGTAAGAATTTTTTCTTCCGAACAGTCACTTCCATTATATAAGGGTCTTATCCATCAAGAATAGAGTACTGTTCTCTTGGGAGGCGGTTATCGGGTCGGAGGAGTGGCTCTAGCTCTCCACTTCAGTTGTTTGTTCTTTATACAGGGTTATTCATTAGTGCATATCATTCACAAAGCTCTCCTTGAAAAGGTGGAATGTAGGGATTTTCGTCTTAACCATTTTTCTCTTACTAACCTTTCTAGGTGTCTTTATCTGTTAGTGAGTCAACATCACTCCTTTCTAGTCTCATCCTTTTTCTTTCCAATTCTCTTACACTAGACTTAATCTCTATGCTTAGTCTTACATGAACTTTGTAAAGTATGAAACTCATTTCCTTTATCTATTTTCTCAACACATTTTTTATTTACACACTTTCAAATGCTATGTTTCAGAGTATACTGGTTTTCAATTTCCAACCCTGGTGGTAACTGGTACGCCTCTGGCCTTTGCCCACCAAAGGAATATATATATATATATTATATATATATATATATTATATATATATATATATATATATATATATATATATATATATATATATATATATATATATATATATATATATATATATATGATTTTTTCATGGATTAGGATTCGGGAATTCCAAAATTGGGTGGAATCGAATCGGATTCGAAGGTTCCAGATTCGGATCGACAGTTGCCGGATTCGCTCATCATGGATATATATAATAATGTTTATTATTTTTAGAGTAAAAAATTCCCAATAAAAGTGGAAAAACTTTTTTTTTTTTTTTTTTTCAAAAATGAACGGAAATAATAATAATAATATATATAAATAATACTGTACACCAGTAATGTCACCACTAACCACAAATAATTTAATCTGGGGTTATCTGTTGAGTGACGATCGTGAAGATAAAATGTATTGAGTTGATAGAGACTGAACTGAAAATTCCTTCCATCAGAGGAAACTCCTTGTTGAACAAATGGATAGGTCAATTCATCTCCCGGAGTAAAGCCTGTTCAGGAAACAAAAATAATCAATCTGTAGTAGGTAGCTATCAATGATCATATTGATTACCCAAAAAAAAATTAAAAACTATAAAAGTATATACACGAATGCTCTTATTAATACGATGATAAACTATAATACTTCATGTTAAAAATTATTTGAGAAAGACGAAACCAACAAGTGTTGGTTCGATTCCCAGGTGAACATACAAGTGATCAAAATTCTACATACCTTGATAAAAACTATAGGAAAGTGCTTGGGCAAATGCATCATTAATGGCTTGCTGTTGCAAATAACATGGACGATATTGATCGCAAAATTCTTTGCCCAGTTTCCTGAGGCGATTTTCCATAACAGCTCTTGGATGGAAAAAAATATGCCCGTGTTCATTCTCAACACCGGGGCCAAAATCCAATAAATAAATAAATAAATAAATAAATAAATAAATAATATAAATATATATATATATATATATATATATATATATATATATATATATATATATATATATATATATATATATATATATATATATATATATATATATATATATATATATATATATATATATATATATATATTATATATATATATATATATATGGTGATTCAAGAGGAACAGTAAATATTTGACAAGTGATCGAACCCATTATTTAGGAGAAAAAATTCATAGTATAAATATAACCAAATTTAAATAACTAACAAGATAAGCTGGTTTGAAACAGTTTTTCACTATGTTGATGGGATCGATCCATGATTTGTGTTATACTGATAGATTTTAATTAATTTATTTATTTTTTGACAGAAGAGCAAAATATTTTTGTTTTTTAAATCATCATCAAACGTTTGTCATTAATAAAGTAAAAGAATGTTTGTTTGTGTATTAATAATTCATTATTGTTTATTTCTATTCTTAATTTAGCTTCGTCTTCCCACACATTCCTTCCTTTCACCTAATCCCAAAATAAACTTTATTCTTTCACCTACTCTTAAAGGTAAAAAGTATGCAAAATTATTTTCTTAATTTTGAATCGCTTCTCAAAAACCCTCACAGCTTTGTTTCTAACATTCATTTTATAGCTCAAACTACTGAAGCTTATATAATTTTCGCCATTTTCATTTAATAAAAATTTACTTCTAAACATTCTATAAGACAGGTAAATTAAATGAATTTTACCTGGAATAAAAACAGCGCGCCTTAACCGGAACACTTTAAGATCGTAATTATAGTGTTTTGCACCATAAACACCCCCCTTCAGTGGGTCAAAGTTCTTTGGAGAGTAATCATACTTTTCATTTTCTTCCCTCATTGGTTCTGAAAGAGGGAGGAACTCCATCCTCAACATGAGAAGTAGGTTCTTCAAAGTTGCCATCAAAGGGCACAACATCTCCCAATCCCAGATTCGACCTCAGAGCAAGAGAAGGCCGTGAAGTGCTTCGAAAGTTCCTACAAAATAAAATAAACTTAAAATCATATACAAAAAAAATTATATCTTCAAAAAGTACTCTTCATTTTCACCACTACCACTATTACTACTACTACTATGTTATAATATTAACAATAATTATAAACTTACATATCAATAGGATCCTTTGCAAAAGGTTTCGTATTAGGCCTGCCTTCTTTCATTTTCTTAATAAGTTCAGTAGGTTCAAACCCTCCAACAATCCAAAAAGCTTCTATCCTTGGATCAATATCAATCTATTACAATTTATATATATATATATATATATATATATATATATATATATATATATATATATATATATATATATATATATATATATATATATATATATATATATATATATATATATATATATATATATATATATATATATATATATATATATATATATATATATATATCCTCTTGAATTTTACATAAAATGGCTGAACTAATTATCTGAGTGTTAACTAAACTTACATGCATGAAATTTATAAATTAAAAAATGTAACTAAAATTAATAAAAATATATCCTTTCTGTGTTTCTATTATTTAAACTTTTGTTACCAAAATATTTCTCTTCTACTTTTGTAAATTAAATTTTTTAATTCATTTTACATGCAATGTTAAAGCAAAATTTTAATTAGATAATTTCCGCATTTTACTTTTAATGTTTCATAACAAAGCCTTTATAAATAAAACAGAGATTAACTTAAACTTTCAGGAATAAAAGATTAAACTTAAACCTTCAGGAATAAAACAGAGATTAAACTTAACAAACCTTCAGGAATAAAACAGATTAACTTAAACCTTCAGGAATAAAACTAACTTAAACCTTCAGGAATAAAACTAACTTAAACCTTCAGGAATAAACAAAAAAAGTGATTAACATAAGCCTTCAAGAATAAAACATTAAACTTAAACCTTCAGGAATAAAACAAAATGAGATTAACTTAAACCTTCAGAAATAAAACAAGAGATTAAACTTAAACCTTCATGAATAAAATAATAAAACAGATTAACTTAAACCTTCAGGAATAAATAAAAATAAAAAAAAGATTAACTAAAGCCTTCAGGAATAAAACAGATTAAACTTAAACCTTTAGGAAGTACCCCAGAAGGGAGAACAGTTTACTGAAAGTCTTTAAAAGACCAATATGGCAAGAACTTTCATGTTTATTTTATTTTATTTATTTTTTTTTTAAATGTTACCACCACTCAAGGGCATTTGATAGTCTACTGGTCTATGTTAAAATACTTATGAAAGTCTCAAAACATAATGTGTAATATTAATTTTAAATTTCTACATCAAATGTACTACACTAAATATAAATATAAATAAATAAATAAAATAAATAACAATATATATATATATATATATATATATATATATATATATATATATATATATATATATATATATATATATATATATATATATATATATATATATATATATATATATATATATATATATATATATATATATATATATATAATTTAGGGATGGAGCGATACCAAAATTTTTACCGATACCGATACCAAGACATCCAAATTCACCGATACCAATACCAAAAATATGCCGATACCGATACTTTACTCCATCCCTATACCAAAATTTTTACCGATATCAAGACTTCCAAATTCACCGATACCGATACCTAAAAATTCACAGGTACCAATACTGATACCAGATACCTAAAAATATGCAGATCCCGATACTTCACTCCATCCCTAATATATATATATATATATATATATATATATATATATATATATATATATATATATATATATATATATATATATATATATATATATATATATATATATATATATATATATATATATATATATATATATGGGTGGCCTTAGAGTAACTAACCTCTGATCTTTCTCATATTTCAAATTGGAACAAGAAAACATGGTCATATTCAATGCCTCAAAAACTAAATTCCTCCTTCTCTCTACTCAACACAACCTTCCACACAACTAAAGATACCTTCATCGAAAACATTCGACTTAAACCTTCATCTGTCCTCAATATTCTTGGGGGTTTTTTTTTTTTTTTTTGCTTGTGATCTTTCTGGGAAGTACACATTTCTCCTTCTAAACAGGCTAAGAATTGGGGTGTTCTGTGGAGCCTTCATGATTACTTTCTACCACACCAGTTTCTTTCTCTTTATAGGAAGGGGTCTTGTTCACCCCTGTATAGAGTATGCCCCACACATCTGAGGTGGTTCCACACATATAACTCCTTGAAAAGATGGAGTTCAAGGCTTTCCATTTTGCTCTTACTATCTCCAATCTCTTCTGCCCATCAAATTGTTGCATCAGTCTCTCCATACTATTGCTATTACAATGGACACTGCTCTTCAGAACACTCGTCGCATACCTCCTCCATTGAGAAGGGATCATGAAACATCTTTCTACACAGTTTCATCCTTTCTCTGCCCAGCTCTGACCCCAGACTTACTGTTATGCTCAGTCTTACATATACTCTACTGGTAAAGTCTGGAAAACACTCCCTTTATCTGTTTACCAAACTTCCTTTGACTTGCCCATTTTTAAACCCAGGGTATCGGGACATACTAGTTTTTAATCAGCTCTTGATTCTGTTCTCCTAAAACTCTGGAGGAAATCGGTGGGCCTCTGACCTTTGCCCACCAGAGGAATATATATATATATATATATATATATATATATATATATATATATATATATATATATATATATATATATATATATATATATTATATATATATATATATATATATATATATATATATATATATATATATATAATGGAGACTTACTGAATCAACTGGTAAGTGTGAGATTTCTTTTCCGAGGTGCTTCAGAAAAATATTGTGAAGACCATACAAAAAACTGCTTTGGGTTACTTGATCCTGCAGCCACTTCGGAGCTTTTTCTATGGTGTATCCCCTATATATATATATATATATATATATATATATATATATATATATATATATATATATATATATATATATATATATATATATATATATATATATATATATATATATATATATATATATATATATATATATATATATATCAAGTTTAACAAAAACTACAAAGAAAAATCAAAGTAAAAATAATATAGAGCATCTTATAATAGTAATTACATTAGTAATATCAGTAATTAAAATCAAATATTTGGTGACACCATCTTCTACTTTCGTGATTGCCTGAATTCATTTAACCATTGTGACTGTGAGATCATAATCTTCACAATAAATAAATGCATAGTTTCCCATTCTACTAAAACTTTTTTGAAATATTTTGTTTTTTACTTGTGTTTGGATATTTGGATGCTTGCTTATTAAAATCATTAGAGCCAGTCTGTTATTTCCAATGACCAGTGCAAAGTGCATAATCTTAATGAATATATTAAAGCATATCTCAATTTAAATATTTTAAATGAAAAATTTAATTTCCATTGGATGTTTAAATAACACTGACTGGTCATTCAAACTTCGCACAGGAGATAAGTAATTCTGCAACACACAATTTCACACTGTCAATAGTAAACATTAATGTTCACACATTGCACAACATAAAATTCTTGATGTCATGAGTCAACTCTATACGTTTAAACACCGAGATGATACTGCTGATCAGATTGCTAAGATTATTTATTTTTAACACAAAATCTACGACACTGGGAGACTGTAGTTGAGTTCTTGGCTAATTAATTTTATTGGTAGAGATAAGTTGGATTTAACATAGCTTGTACATTTACCTGAACCTAACTTTTGAAAATTCACATAAGCATTATCAAAGCAACGAAAATCTACAAGTGGAAAATGTTACACTAATGATAAAAAAAATTTTGTACAAAGTTCAAAATTCTGTTATATCAAATCATCCTAACAGAAATGCTCTTAATACATTTTTTAATGCAGCTCCTCTTAATTTGATTATGTAATTTTTCATACCAAAAAAAAATAAAAAATAAAATACATTAAAAGAGTCAATCATCACTTAATTCAATTTTTATTTCAGTCAGTCAGTTGCTCGTTTGTTTATCTGTTTGCTAGTTTGTCTGTTTATTTGATTGTTCAGCTGTTTGTTATAATCATGATTGTGTGCGTAGAACGGCGTTTGTGAGCAGGCGTGAGTTTTCTATACACTTTTGTGCGTAGAACGGCGTTTGTGAGCAGGCGTGAGTTTTCTATACACTTTACCAATGTACATGGCTTATGCTCTAATTTACACTCTGGAATATCACCTCTCTAACTCTCATCCTAACCTTTTGCTCTTGTCTGAGACTCATATCAAAGAATTCCTCTTCTAACTTTAATATATACAACTATAACTTATTTCAATTTCCATTCTAAGAGTGGAGTTTGGTGCCTACATTAATACTAACACTCCAGTAACATCTTGCAAATCTTGAATCTCCTAACTTCAATGTTCTGTGGCTTAAAATCTTTCTTCCTACCACTTCAATAATCTTGTGCTTCTGCTACTGTTCTCCCAATAGAACAGATTTTTCTACCTTTTTTTGAGTACTTAACAACTTCTCACGAGACTGTTACATCTTCACATCCAAATACTGAGGTCCTCTATTTAGGGGATTTCAATGTACGCAACACTGAATGGTTGGGTTCCTCTCACACTGATTAAAGAAGAAAAGAGGCCAAATCATTCAGTATTCTCAATGATCTGGAGCAGCTGATTAAAGAACCAACACACATTCCAGATAGTCTATTACTAAAGTTACATTTTTCAGAAGATTCAGAGTAAATTAATGTAATATTTATTTGCAGATTTGCAGTAAAAAAAATTTATCGAAGGAACAGTACTGACTAATTTATTATTATTATTGATTAAAAACTTTTTTATTTGTGATTTTTTCCACCTGAAATTAAAAACGGTCAACAGAACAGGCAGAAGGACATAATTGTAGATAAACCCTTTTCCCTTGTTCATGATTTTTGTAAAAATAGAAATGAAAGAAAGAAAAATAAGTAAAAGTTCTCAATACTTCTACAAAATTTCTAAAATAAGTCCATCATTGAAATTGGAATGACTTTACTACAGAAAACATATTCCCCATTACAAATTTACAAATTTTAGTCCAGAACTGAAATTATACCTAGTGAAATCGTTTCCATTACCTGGTAACTATTTTCCCTGATTGTCTTTTCCTTAACAGGAACTAGTTGCAAATTTTGTAAGTTATTCTATGATCGTTTTTTACTTGAAGATGAAGATAAATCAAAAAGACCAGACTCGTTGAATAGCACATTGCCAGAAGAGGAATTAAAATTTTCAAAACCCAAAATATTGAAACTGTTTATATGTTTATAATATAGTTATACCTGAAACTAGCCCCTTCAAATCAAGATATATTATTTTGTCACAAAGTATAGCATACTAATCAACTAACAATGAAACAGGTGAAGGTATGTACATAGATTTATAATAATACCTTGATTTTGTCCACTTGTATACCATTTCATTGTATTATCATCATTTTTATTTATTATCTATTGTTTTAAATTTAACGTTTTCTTAGTTATCAACCATGTAAACATGTGTATGAGAGTGAGCATAATCAGAACACACAATCAATCAAAATTTAAAATATTTACAATATTCATAAGTTACTGTTAAATTATTGTAAGTTTTAAGAAATATTTTTATTTCCCTTTTGGTGCTAAATTATTGCTTGAAATGCCCCTTTTAATTTAACTTTTATTTTTTCTTTGCTTTAATATCATTTCCTTCAATTTACATTATTGGTTTGTGTTAAATAATGTTAAATAATCTGGGATAATTTGGGATATTTCTCTAATTAGCCAATTAGTTCTTTCAAGCACTCTCTCATGTTCTGTTGCATTCATTCTTCAATAGATTCTGTAAAGGAGACCAGCTTTGAAGGAAGTAGCTGGTAGAGTCTTTGTGAGGCAATTTTCTTTACTCTATTCCCTTACTGCAGACCATATACCATTAATAATATATATATATATATATATATATATATATATATATATATATATATATATATATATATATATATATATATATATATATATATATATATATATATATATATATATATATATATATATATATAATAAATAAAACTCATGAACACTGACCTCTCTGTTCCACAAAAATGATGTTGTAAGATAAAATCTTTAACTGAATCTTCCATTCTATTTACAGCACTTTCAACTAAACTGTTGCTTACATCACTATAATAATGAGTTGGCAAGTTTTTATAAACCTCAGTCCTTGTAATAAATTTCAAAAAATCTAAACATGTGGTACCTAAAGTTCTATCATTTAGAACTACAGATTTCCACCCATAATATTTTGGCATGTTTAATTCCACAAGCTTTTGTTCTACTGTAGGAAGTTTCCTGATTTTTGAAAACCATTTCAACTTTCGATGCAATGCTTTTTCTCTGGTATTTGAAGGAACATCAACAATCGGTGGGTATTTTGCACCTTGTCTTGAACCTTTTTTATTGTGAATAATTTTTGATGTTACAAGAAAACGAGTATTACATCTTGTAACTTTAAATGGAAATTTTAGAATCCTTGAATGATTATTCATTTTTATTAATTATAATATTGAAGTCAAAAACCAAAAAAAAGAAAACCTGGAAACAGAAAAATTACTTTTAAGAAAAATGAACTACTTATGACTCCAATTGTCACTGAAAAAGTATTTTTACAATAGAAGGATAAATATTACGCTAGTATAAAACTATAAAAATAATGATATGTTGCCCAATATATTTAGTTTTTATTTGGTTCACTAATACTTAAAAAGAATAGATTCTCTCAAGCTTTACAATTTTTTTAAAAATGTATACAATATATAGTGTAAATATATATATATATATATATATATATATATATATATATATATATATATATATATATATATATATATATATATATATATATATATATATATATATATATAATCTTAAATGTAAAGTGTCTCCAGATTAGGGATGTACCGATACCAGTAAAGAGGCCGATACGATACTCTATTTTTTTAGGTGCCGATACCGATACTCTAATTATTATAAGAAATAAACAGTAATAAGATAGTATTTTTGTGTACTGCTAGGCAACTTAGTCATGTATTTCATATTTGGTTGTACCCAAGTATATTTTATAAATTAAAATATTATCTTTTAGGAATAATAAATGCAAATATAATACTAATAACTTTTTTATGTTTGTGTTTATTCAAAAAATATTCCATTTCCATTTTCCAGTAAGTATTAACAAAGTTTAGCTACTCGCTTTTATGTTTTAACATGATTACAATTTGCAAGAAGATTCTTTAACTAGCTACAATATAAAGAATAAAAATAATGAAAGAAGAGACCTCAATTAATCAGCAGAAAAGACAAAATATAAAAAACGCTATTATTCAAACATGACATAATATACTCCTTGAAGGTAAAGACATCACTTAGTAGTCGAATTCAAATACCCTCAAATCATTATGTAAAAATATTAAAGTTTCACTCATATCTGGAGAGAGACTGTTCTTTTTTGGGAATATATATATATATATATATATTATATATATATATATATATATATATATATATATATATATATATATATATATATATATTATATATATATATATATATATATATATATATATTAGGGATGGAGCGATACCAAAATTTTTACCAATACCGATACCCAATAAAATGCCGATACTACTACCGATACCGATACTTCAATCCATCCCTTATATACTAGGAAAACGAATTATGGGCTAGCTTAAGGAATTCCTTATTAGAACTTTTATATTTAGAAACTAGATTTATTTTTTAATCTAAAAGTTTCTCATAATTCTTCACCCAAAAAGTAAGGAGTATCGGCCAAGTATCAGCCATATTAACCAATACCGATACCCAAAAAAATGGCCGATACTATCGATACTATCGGTACATCCCTACTCCAGATGATATCAAAGTGGCCCACTCAGTAAGGAATAAAGATGGATGTATAAAGCTTCAAGGTGATCTAGATAAGACTCCTTGGATGGGCAGAAAAGTGGCAAATGAATTTTAATAGTAAAAAATGTAAAGTTCTTCATAGGGGTTATTCAAATAAAAGATTTAATTATGATATGAACGGGGATTGGCTTGGGACTGGGCCAAGAAAAAAATTTTGGTATGATTATTACCAGTAATCTGGAAGCGGGTGATTAGTGTTTGGAATTTGGAATCAAGGAATAGAGCTAATAAGACATTAGGTATAATTACATTGCAATGTAGTTTACAAGAGCAAAGAGGTTATAAGCAAGCTATATAATAGCTACGTTAGGCCAGAATTAGAGTATTGTGCACAAGTTTGGGCTCCACATTTAAGAAAAGAAGGTGGGTGATCAATGTTTGGAAGCAAGGAATAGAGCTAATAAGATGTTAGGCATAATTAATCGCAATGTAGTTTACAAGAGCAAAGAGGTTATAAGCAAGCTATGCAATAGCTATGTTAGGCCAGCATTAGAGTATTGTGCACAGGTTTGGGCTCCTCATTTAAGAAAAGACATAGATATACTGGAGAGAGTACAACGTCGAGCAACAAGGAAGATTTCTGGCTTTGAAAATAAGAGCTATGAAGAGAGGTTGAAAGAGTTAGGAATGTTCTCGGTTTGAAAGGAGATTTCTCAGAGGGGATATGATACAAGTTTACAAAATATTTGCATCTGACAATAATACAGAGATTGAAAAATACTTTATAGTTGATCGTGGAAGAGTAACTAGAGGACATGATAAAAAAATTAAAAAGCCATGCCATCTCGATCTAAGAAAATACTCTTTCAGTAATAGAGTTGTTAATTTTTGGAATGACTTGCCACAAGAGATTGTTGACTGTGATTCTCTTGTCAAATTTAAAAGGGGGCTAGATAGATATATGGATGGTTTAGGTATTATATAGAATAACTTGACTAAGCCAAATTGGTGGGTATAAATATGAATTTTAGATCAACCTATGACTAAGCCTAATGGGCAGTTTTTTTTGTAGTGGGTGATGGTTCATTGAATATTGCATGTATAATTGGGCTTAGTTTTATTTTTTCTTTGCATGAGTAAACTGATGATTAGGGACAGGATTGACCTGGTCTTTCGTGCATGTGTTAGTATTGATAGTTATTATTTGTTTGGACTGGGACAGTCTTGATAGGCCCTTGTGGCTTTTAACCGTCTCTATTTTCCTATGTTCCTAAGACAATATGCTGGAGAGAGAGAGAGTACAATGTCAAGCAACAAGGATGATTTCTGGTTTGAGATTAAGAGCTATGAGGAGAGGTTGAAGGAGCTGAGAATGTTCTTGGTTGAAAGTAAATTTATCAAAGGAGATGATACAAGTTTACAAAAAATATTTGCATTTGACAGTAATACAGAGATTGGAAAATACTTTAAAGATAGTGGACCATGGAAGAGAAACTAAAAGCCTTGATAAGAAAACTAAAAAGAAGTCATGCCACCTTGATATAAGAAAATACTCTTTCAGTAATAGGGTTGTTAATTTTTGGAATGGTTTGCCACAGGAGATTGTTAACAGCCATTCTCTTGTTGACACAGGAGATTGTTGACTGCCATTCTCTTGTAGCTTTTAAGAGGGGGCTAGATAGATATAAGGATGGTTTAGGTATTGTATAGTATAACTTGACTAAGCCAAATTGGTAGGTATATATGAATTTTTAGACCAGCTTGTGACTAAGCCTATGAATTTTATATCAGCTTGTAACAAAGCCTAACTGGCAGTTTTGTTGTGGGTGTTGGTTCATTGCATGCTGTATGTATAATTAGTTCAGTTTACTAATTATATGTAAGGGCTTAAGTTTAATTTTTATCTTACTTTGCATGAAGGAAATAATAACTAGTTATATACTAGATCTAGTCTTTGTTGCATGTATTAGTATTAGCATTATTCGTTTTGACTGGGAGAGTCTCAATAGGCCAATGTGGCTTCTAACTGTATTTTTCTTATGTTCTATAATACTATATCTAGAATTTAAATTTTTTTACTCTCTTTTGTATCATAAAACATGGTTGTGTATATATATATATATATATATATATATATATATATATATATATATATATATATATATATATATATATATATATATATATATATATATATATATAAATTACGGTAATTGTAGCGTTCACAGTAGATATTTTCATATGAGACCAGGTTGCTGAAAATAACTACATACCTACAAATTGCTAGTTCGATTGGAACTACGTATTCACGCATTGCGAGTTTGACTGAAACTACACATTCACGTTTACTATCGTTCAAGTTACAAACTTTCTGAGGATGATGATAATGATAATAATTTATTTCAGAGGATATATATATATATATATATATATATATATATATATATATATATATATATATATATATATATATATATATATATATATATATATATATATATATATATATTTAGGAACCGACCAGGGCCCCAGCCCCGGCTAAAAATCAGGGAAAACCGGGGTTTGCCTGCCGGGGTTAAAATGGCAAATTATACTTGAGGGGACAATCTAAATTTTTATTTTAATTTTCAGCCGATTCTCTTGAAATTTTCAGTGTATATAGCTTTTTTCCTGGTGAAACAAAAGTCCATTTCTAGCTTTTTTCTGAGTCTATAACTGCTAAAAAAAAAAAAAAAAAAAATTTGGGGGGAAATTTGACCCTTTTCAAATGAATGTCGGGGCCAATCCACTTTTCGGAATAACTTGATATTTAGATGTATATTCAATAATTCTATTGGCAATGAAAACATGTAACAGACATTTGTTCGCAGAGTTATAGAAAAAATGTTATAAGCCCAAAACTGAACAACTTTAGAAAAAAAAATCCACCTTTTAGATCAATAAAATTTTAAAACAAAACAATAACTATAACATTCCTTATTTTAGAAGGGTGCATAGAGGAGGGATGGGGCTACAAATTCTTCTCTATACTTTATTCAATGTGATTTGTTGGTTTCGAGATATAGCCTCTCAAAAAATGTCCATTTTTGACCAAATTTCAAATATTTCCAAAGTTTGAGAGGCTATATCTAGCTTCAACCAAAAAGCATTTAATAATGCACTAAATAAAAATTGTAGCCCTGTCCCTCCTCTAAACAATATCCAAAAATAAAGAAAAATGATAGGTAGCGTGTTTTTAAAAATTTTTCTTTTTCTCAGGAAGGGTATGATTTTTTTTTTTTCCAAATTTCAAGTGCTCATATCTTTTTTTCTAGATGTGACATCAAAAATCAGTTCTCACCAATGCAAGAAATTGAGGCTAAGATTATTCGGTTAAATTTTCAGCTCATGTGGACCAGTGGTTTGACCCAAGTTATTCATTTTTTTCCAATTTGTGTCCAAATAACTTTCAAACTGTTATAGACTCGGAAAAATTCTCGAAATCAACTAAGAACTTTGGGAAAAAATGCATATTCCCTGAAAATTTCAGCTCAGTCAGTCAAATAATAAAAAAAAAAATTTTAAACAAAATATAAGAAAATTAAGATATTTCTTCTTGCTTTTTTTTTTAAATTTTCTCTTTTTTTTCTGTTTCTTTTGACTGCTCCTTTTCTGCTAGTGAATGTTCATTTTTGTGTTTTGATTTTAGATGCCCCCATAAAGATTTGGTTGAAATTTTTTTACTTGTACCACCAGGAGGTCCTCTTCTAATTTTCTGACAGCAGATATTACATTTAGCTATTTTGAGCTTATCCTGAAACATTGTAAAGTACTTCCATACTGCTGAAGCTGATATTTTAACCATATTGTTTGAAAGTATAAAAAAAATAATAATTTTTAAATAATGTAGCTAATTGATTCGTTTGATGCATAGCAATGATACAACAATATGTATAAATACAGGTTATATTGATAATTTTATATCTTACATTTTTTCAAACTTTACTTTGTGGGCTTATAGGTAAAACTGTTGAATCACTATTATGAATCAAAAAATTTTTTTTTTTTAAATTTTTGTACTTATACAAAATCTGTAATTTTCTGACATTATTCTGGAAAAGATGCATATAATCATTAATTTAAGTGAATGTTGGCTATTCTACGCCTTTTTTATCATTAAATAAACCTCAATTAAATTTATATCTAATTGTTTTAACCTAAAATTTCAGTTATTTTGACCTCTTTACAAATTTTAGGCAACCCTGGCAAAATTCCAGCCCCCATCAGTCCCTACATATATATATATATATATATATATATATATATATATATATATATATATATATATATATATATATATATATATATATATATATATATATATATATATACAGCTCTCCTTGAGATTTTCGTCTTATCAACTCTTCTGCTCTCACTAATTCTCTCCAGTCTCTTTCTGCCCATCAAAATGTTGCGTCGCTCTCTCTATACTATCGCTATTACAATGGACACTGCTCTTCTGAACTCTCTCATCACATACCTCCTCCACTGAGAAGGGTTCGTGCGACTTGACTTCTACAGTCTCATCCTTTCTCTGTCCAACTCTCTGACCTCAGACTTAACCGCTATGCTCTGTCTTACATGTACTCTACTGGTAAAGTCTGGAACACACTCCCTATTTTCCCACCTCCCAATGACTTACACACCTTCAAACGTCGTGTATCACGTCACGTCCCTTTAATTTGACCTGGATCCAGTCTTTTCCAAAAACTCTGGAAGAATTTTGGTAGGCCTCTGGCCTTTGCCAACCAGAGGTAAAATAAAAAAAATATATATATATACCGTATATATAATTATGGCTTGTAGATATGACTTATTGCAACCCATAAATGATGAATTCATCCTTTTTTTGTTTTGTTTAAAAAGAAATTTAGCAGAATGGCTATGTAAGTAGAGTTTATTTTTTTTGTAAGCGGACCTCACCAACGAGGGCATATGCCGTCCTCACAGACAGACAAAATACTGCCCTTCAAGCCATGTCAAATTCAGAGCGAGTGAACTACACGCTATGAGAGCTCTTGATGCTCTGAAGTTTCGTATTGCAATATCTTGAAACTCCAGCTCTTACATCACACTGTGGTAGGGAACCTAATTCAAGAAGTTTTATTTTGGTGAAGGGAAATTTCGGTTGTTTTTATGTTAAGTTAAGAAAGAAAATAATTATAAAGTAAATAAATATTTAAGATTGAAAGAAAATTTGAAATAATTAAATGTGTATAAATAAAGAATAAAAATATATAAAATTGGTGTAGGTATGGTAAATGAACCATGATAATTAATAAATAATTATACAATTGAAATAAGAAAACAAGAAATCGAACACTGTGAAGGAACCAAATCAGTTTAGTGTGTCCTAATGTAGTAGTTTGGAATTCAACATGGCGGATGAATAATTTTTAGAAAACAAAAGATCAGAGTCCAAAAAATACTGACACGGGCAGGAGAAAATTGTTACACCCGTTCCTGAAAATGCAAAAATAGTCAAACTTCGTACCTCCGACATTTACGAGAGCTCAGTCATTGAAAATATTTCCGGAGGATTCATTCTGTTCTTACGGCTGATGAGTCAAGTAGTACTCAAAGATAAAAGGTTCCTTGATTTAAATATACGTTTAGAACAATATTGGTACGTAAATTATAAAAAAGAATTTAATAATTCCATCGTTTGATATTGATCGTTTGAAAAATTTTGATAGTATTGACAAGTTATATCACAGTTTGATGTTTTGATACTACAATTTAAAACTCGCTTGAGATATTACGACCTAACTTTAAACTCGTTTGAGAAATTACGAATTAAATTAAAACTCGTTTGAGGAATTACGAATTAGATACACTTCTGATATTTTAATACTGAAATTTAAACTCGTTTGAGAAATTACGAATTAAATTAAAAGTCGTTTGAGGAATTACGAATTAGATACTTCTGATATTTTAATACTGAAATTTAAACTCGTTTGAGAAATAGCGAATTGAATTAACACTCGTTTGAGGGATTACGAATAACCTAAATACACCTCTAGTATTTGACATTGAAATTTAAAACTCACTTGAGGCACTATGATTTAATTTAAAACTCGTTTGAGGTATTACAAATTAAATTAAAACTCGTTTGAAGGATTACGAATAAAGTTAACTAGTAACCTATATATATATATATATATATATATTATATATATATATATATATATATATATATATATATATATATATATATATATATATATATATATATATATATATATATATATATATATATATATTATATATTAATTTGTTTATATACCCGAACAAATCGGAACCATTTTACGATAATAATTTTTATAACATTTAGAGAATAAATTAAACAGTTTAAAGAATATTCATTAACCATTGCGAAGGAATTTTCGAATTTTCCCGACATTTTTAATTTGAATTTCAAGCTTTTATAATTTACAGAAGATTTTATAACAGTTTACTTCTGATCTTGTTTAACCCTTTGGGTTTGTCAACTATTTTTTTTGATTTTGAGTTACGAGTTTTGACATACAAGGGATTATTTACGAAATCGTTTCAACTTATATATTTAGTCATCTTGAATTTCTCGAATCTTGTGGGGCTTAAGTTACGATCTCATTCATACTTACCAAGGACTTTTATTAAATAACGTTCGTTCTCCATTGGGTAACCACATAGAATTTTTCCGATTTATTTAGTTAACATTTAAAATAATTTGACGTTACTTTTACAAAGTATTTTGTTTCTATAGGTAGTATGTAATCGTTTTGGATTTTTGTTTGATAGTTTAAACAAGTAATTGCATTGATTGATATTTTATGATATTGAATACTATTTATGATAATACATAGTTTATAAATTTATAAATAAAGGGTTGAGTTAAAATAAAACCAAAGATAAATAAAGCCTGCATATAATTTATTTATAAAAATAAAAGAAAAGAGTAAGTCTTCGAAAGCTCTTTAAGCCGGTTCCAGAGTTGAATATAATTAGAATAGCATTAGAACATTATTTGAACACATACAACTCTGAAATAAAATATGATCATAAAAATTTGAAAATCACAACGCAATATCTGAAAAGAAAAGAGTTGTCAAAGTACTATTATGCATTAATATATTCTAAAAATACACAGCTACGACAGCACCACAAACGTTCTATGAGTTGCGTGTTTGCCCATGTCTGTGTCTACGAAATTGAGTGATTAACCGTTAGGTATTAGGAATATAGGAAAAATAGAGACAGTTAGAAGCCACAAGGGCCTATCGATACTGTCCCAGTCCAAACAAATAATTACTATCAATACTAATACATGCACAAAAGACTAGGTCTGTCCTATCCCTAGTTATCAGTTTACTCATGAAAAGATAAAAAATAAAACTAAGGCCAGTTATACATGCAATATTCAATGAACCATCACCCACTACAAAAAATAAACTGCCGATTAGGCTTAGTCATAGGTTGATCTAAAATTCAAATATACCCACCAATTTGGCTTAGTCAAGTTATTCTATATAATACCTAAACTATCCATATATCTATCTAGCCCAATTTTAAATTTGACAAGAGAATCACAATCAACAATCTCTTGTGGCAAGTCATTCCAAAAATTAACAACTCTATTACTGAAAGAGTATTTTCTTAGATCGAGATGGCATGGCTTCTTTTTAATTTTCTTATCATGTCCTCTAGTTACTCTTCCACGATCCACTATAAAGTATTTTTCAATCTCTGTATTACTGTCAGATGCAAATATTTTGTAAACTTGTATCATATCCCCTCTGAGAAATCTCCTTTCAACCGAGAACATTCCTAACTCCTTCAACCTCTCTTCATAGCTCTTATTTTCAAAGCCAGAAATCATCCTTGTTGCTCGACGTTGTACTCTCTCCAGCATATCTATGTCTTTTCTTAAATGAGGAGCCCAAACTTGTGCACAATACTCTAATGCTGGCCTAACATAGCTATTATATAGCTTGCTTATAACCTCTTTGCTCTTGTAAACTACATTGCGATTAATTATACCTAACATCTTATTTGCTCTATTCCTTGCTTCCAAACATTGATCACCCACCTTCAGATTACTGCTAATAATCACACCTAAATCCTTTTCTTGGTCCACAGTCTCAAGCCATTCCCCATTCATTTCATAATTAAATCTTTCATTTGAGTATCCTACATGAAGAACTTTATTTTTTACTATTAAAGTTCATTTGCCACCTCTCTGCCCAACCAAGAAGTCTATCTAGATCACTTTGAAGCTTTATGCATCCATCATTATTCCTTACTGAGGTAACCACTTTGGTATCATCAGCAAACTTAGAAACCTTACATTTAAGACCTTTGTCTAAATCATTTATATATATAAGGAACAAAAGTGGTCCCAGCACAGAACCCTGTGGGACCCCACTTCTTCACCGTTTCCCATAATGACTTATTACCATTAAGTAATACACACTGCCTTCTGTTCTTTAACCACTCTTTAATCCAATTGTGTACCATTCCATCTATACCATACTGCGACAACTTTTGCATCAGCCTAACATGGGGTACTTTATCAAAAGCCTTGCTAAAGTCTAAATATATGACATCAACTGCATCACCCCTGTCTATACATTCAGTAATATATTCCATAAATTCTAGTTGATTTGTCTGACATTGAAAGCCTTCGTAAGTTGTAAGCAATCGTAAGCCTTCCAACAATCATTAATAATTGTTGTAGCTGGCAGAATATATATATATATATATATATATATATATATATATATATATATATATATATATATATATATATATATATATATATATATATATATATATATATATATATATATATATATATATATATATATATATATATATATATATATATATATATATATATATATATATATATATATATATATATATATATATATATATATATATATATATATATATATATATATATATATATATTATATATATATATATATATATATATATATATATATATATATATATTGTTAGCACTATCAAAGAAAAATAAAACTTTTGATAATTTCTACTCACGTTTTAACGTGGAGTTTCCAAAAGGATTGATCCTTTGTATCGTCTTTTTCTCTTTTTCAATTAGTTATCCAGTCAGTCCTCTGGATGGACTAGTTGTAGTTTTTATAGCTCAAGCCAAACAATTGGTAAATCAGATAAATATTTGTAAATTCGGAAAATGTCAGATTTGTGGATTCTGCTATATAATTACTCTAATTTAAATACCATTTAAAAAATAATAAATTAATAATTAAATAAACAAAGAAACAAAAAATTAAAATCTAAAGAAAAAATACAGGAAAGTAAAACATGGCTCAGGACATACGATTTCATTTCTACCCGTCACTTTCCCTTATTTACAACAACAACAATAAAAATTACAAAGTCCTGCAGCTAAATTATGCTCAGTTTATTATTTAAAACCCTTGTCCTGAAAGAGAAGGATTGGAATTAGCGTTACAATTATTTAATTTAGGACACTTACTATGATTGGTTTCGAAGAATGCTACTTTTTGAAGTTCCTTAATATACAAAAATACTATATTTAGGAACGCTAGAGGTATATTTGAGTAGAAGAGTCAACTGAATGGATAGTAAGGAAGAGGTGAATAAGATAATATATAACCTCATACCTAAATTCAGAACTTTGAAGATTTGTAACGAACAAACAAAAAAAATTTAAATTTAGTTAAAACGTCTAACGCGTTGACGATAATTTGAAAAAATGGCATTTTAAAACTGGCGGCTTGTTTAGTCACTGTCAAGTGACACATCGAGATAAAAAAAAAAAAAAAAAAAAAAAAAAAAAAAAAAAAAAAAAAAAAAAATTAAGCAACTTTATAAACCCATATGAAGGAGAATTTCTCCAATATAAAAGAAAGAAAAATAAATAAAAGTATTTACAATAGATAAAATAATGAAAGCATATAAATTGTTTTATAATAAAAATTAAAAAATTTTAAAATACCGTCGTCTTTAAGCTCCAGAAATTCCAGGAATCATGCAAAATCTATTTTTCGTAGCACTAAAAACTCTTTTCTCCAAACAATGAATAATCTTTCTGGCTCCTCCTCTTCCAGCTCTACTCTGGAATTTTGCAAAAAATGTCAACTCTAACTTTGCTTCTTCCTCTTTTCCTCCTCTAGTATCTTCTGACAGTTCAACTGCCGTTTCCCCTTCTTCTAAAGCTGAATACTTTGCTCAAACTTTTGACTCTAATTCAACCTTAGACGATTCCGGAGCTATTCTTACTCCTTCAACCCCCTCGATCAAATTTATTTATGCCTAAAATTAGAATTTCTTCTAAAGACGTCATTTCTGCTGTCTGAGCTTAACCCTAAGAAGGCGTACTGTCCTTATGGTCTCCCTCCTGAGGTTATCAAAACTTGTGCTTCCGAGCTTGTACCCTGCCTTGGTAAACTATTTCGTCTGTCTTTCTACTTCAACCTTCCCTTCTTGCTGAAAGCGTGCGCTCATTCAACCTGTGCCGAAGTGGGGGGACCCATCTCAACCCTCTAACTACAGTCCAATTTTTTTAACCTCCGTTCTTTCTAAAGTTTTCGAATCCATTCTTAACAGGAAGATTTGGAAACATTAATTCTTCTAATCTTATCTCTGATCGCCAGTATGGCTTTCGTAAGAAACGCTCTCTACTGGTGATCTTCTTTCTCTTCTCTCTGACTCTTGGTCTTCCGCTCTTCGGAATGTCGGTGAATCTTTTACTGTCGCGCTGGACATATCGAAGGCTTTCGATAGAGTCTAGCATAAAGCTTTCATTTCCAAACTTCTCTCTTTCGGAATCTATCCCTCTCTCTCTCGGATTTCCTTTCTGGTCGTTCTATAGCAGCTGTTGTAGACGGCCACCGTTCATTCTATAAATTTATTAATGGTGGCGTTCCTCAAGGATCTGTCCTATCAAATATTTTTTCTGCTTTTTATTAATGACCTTCTCTCTATTAATTCATCTTATATCCACTAATATGCCGATGACTCCACCCTTCACTACTCTCTTTAGGTTGAAAAGTGCCCCTCCCAACAACAGTTAGTAGACGCAAGGAGGGTGGTCTTTTAATAACTAACCTCTAATCTATCGCATTTCAAATTGGGGCAGAGAAAACATGGTCATTTTCAATGCCTCAAAAACTCAATTCCTCCATCTCTCTACTCGACACAAATCTTCCACACAACTATGAAATCTTCGAAAACAACTCAAACCTTCATCGATCCTACATATTCTCACATCTGGGATGGTTCCACTCATACAACTCTCATTGAAAAGGTAGAGTCTAGGGCTTTTCGTCTTATCAACTCTCCTACTCCCACTAATTCTCTCCAATCTCTTTCTATCCGTCGAATTGTTGCGTCACTTTCTCTTTATTATAGCTATTACAACGGACACTACTCTACTGAACTCTCTCGTCGCATACCTCCTCCTTTGAGAAGAGCTCGTGCGACACGTCTTTCTACACAATCTCAACCTTTCTCTGACCCCAGACTTATCCGCTATGCTCAATCTTACATGTACTCTACTGTTAAAGTCTGGAACACAGTCCCATCATCTATTTTCCCAATTTCTTATATGGACACACCTTCAAACGCCGTTTCGGGACATATCGGCCTTTAAAATGACCAAGATCCCGATTTACTCCTTTGTCTGGTAGAAATTTGGTAGGACTCTGGCCTTTGCCCACCAGAGGTTATATATATATATATATATATATATATATATATATATATATATATATATATATATATATATATATATATATATATATATATATATATATATATATATATATATATATATATATATATATATATATATATATATATATATATATATATATATATATATATAATAAGTAAATAATAAAAAACAAAAGAACGTTTGCAAAAGTTAAATTTTTTATAAAGACTTCCTGGAGAACGTCTTGGCGAAGCGGGTACAGCGATAGAAAGTGACTTCGGTGGGGGCGACCTACTTCATTTATGACATATACAAGGTAAGAAATACATATATAATTTAAATTTCATATTCAATCATCAAATGTGATATATAATTGACGGTTAGGTTATACATATAAGCATTATACATGAGGGTTGCGCTAGCAGGAAAAATATCCAAAATAGGTGATAGTTTATATATATATTTTAAATTATACATAAGTTTATACATTGGTTTTTCCATAGGGGATAGGTTTACCATAGATAAACCTATGGTAAATTCCTTATGGGCCCTAAGCCAAACCTGGTATATTTGCTAAAAATTAAAATAAGATTTTTATCAATAATTTAATATAGGTACTAATATATTTTCACTATGAATTATATATAATTATTATTACTAACATAAATACTATCATACTGATTATACTAATATAACAAATACTATCACATTGTATCAAATATAAAAAAAAAAAAAGTTTCCTCAGAAATGTATGGACTTTCATGTGTGACAAAATATACATTATTGCCCCCCTTTATTCAGAACGATTAAATAAAAAAAAATAAAATAAAATAAAATAGGTGCGAGATGTTTAGTTTTTTTTTCATTTTTTAGGTTGAGCCTATATCCATTACTTAAGTAGTTTATATTGCTTAGGGGGGTTTAGTGCTAGCACAAACAGTAGAGGAGAGTGTCACCTTGAAAGATTCCCCTTTTTAATTTCCTCTAATTTCAAAATTCCTTTTTTATGCGGTGATTTCACATAGATTTTCCACGTTTTCATTGCTTTTTCTTCCATCGATTTTGTAGATTTTCATAATTCCTTTAATCCATAAGTGAGGCACATAATCATAAGTTTTCCTATAATCAATCCATGTCAAACACAAGTTCTTTTGTGATCTATTTTCGATTATCATTTTATGGAATAGTAGTTGTTCTTTTGTTCCGTAGGAATTTTTTGCACATCTATTTTGCTCATCATTCAAGGTGTCATTATTAATGATGTGATTTTGCAGTCTTGAAGTTATGGTGACTGTCAATATTTTAAATTGTGGAGAGGCACGTCATTAGTATTTTTCTGTGTGAGTAAGCATGTGTTTCTTAAAACTTCCTTTACGATTGCATTCATATGAACAGTCAGAACATTTAAATAATTTTACATTTGAGTGTATCAGCATGTGTGTTTTTATGTATCCTTTATAATTACATCCATAAGAGCAATAACAACATTTAAATAATTTTATATTTTGTGTGCGTTAGCATGTGGGTTTTTAAGTTTCTTTTCTGATTACATTCATAGGAACAGTAGGAACATTTAAATAATTTTAACATTTGTGTGCGTTAGCATGTGGGTTTTTAAGTTTCCTTTCTGATTACATTCATAAGAACAGTCAGAACATTTAAATAATTTTACATTTGTGTGCGTAAGCATGTGTCTTAATAGGCTTATTTTATGTTTACATCCATAGGAGCAGTCAGAACATTTAAATAGTTTTACATTTGAGTGTTTAAGTACGTGTCTCTTTAAGTCTCCTTTATAATTACATTCATAAGAGCAAGTCAGGACATTTAAATAATTTTATATTTGCGTGTGAAAGCGTATGTATTTTTAAGTTTTCTTTCCGATTACACTCATAGGGGCAGTGAGAACATTTAAATAATTTTACATTTGCATGTGAAAGCATGTGTTCTTTGAGACTTGATTTATGTTTACATTCATAGGAGCAATTAGAACATTTAAATAATTTTACATTTGAGTGTGTACGCACGTGTGCTTTCAAGTATGATTTCTGATTACATTCATAGGAGCAGTCAGAACATTTAAATAATTTTATATTTGTGTGCGTTAGCCTGTGTGCTCTCAACCTTCCTTTCTGTTTACACTCATAGGAGCAGTCAGAACATTTATACAACTTTACATTGCTGTGAATCAGCACATGATTTTTTAATCTTGATTTGAATTTGCATTCATAACTGCATTGAGCGCACTTTAACTTTTTGTTCGTGTGTTTTTAAATGAATCTTCAACTCGGCCTTATTTTTAAAAATAAATTTACAATAACTGCAACTGAGGTTTTCTTTAATGCTTTGTTGATGCATTACTGCCTTCAGAGGTTTGCTTCTTGAAGTACTTTCAACTTGGAAATCTTTTTCTCCTTCAGCAGCATTGTTGATAAGACTCTGTGCGAAACAAATGGAAAAGATTATAACAAGAATACTGACAAATATTCAAATACTATTATTAAAACTCATTTTCTTTTCATTCCCCTTTTTACTAAATTTTATAATTTTTCTAAAAATTTAAAAGAAAAATGGTGTACTATTCGTCATTTTAAGATCAATTATCTCCGCAATTTTTCAGTGGAAATAACTCCATTTACGATTTCTGAAGATTTTTCGTTACAATTAAATATTTGAACGTCAACAAACTGAAGGTAATTTAGCTCATTTCTGAAATTCCCATTTGTTATTTGACTTTTACATGGCGTTTTTATATAATTTTTTTTACATTTATTTTAAGACCAATACTAACTTATTTACCTAAAGAGTGGTTCGTCTCTTAACGCCAGAGCCAAAAGTAAAATATAGGTGAGTGAGAACGATTTTGAGATATTGAGAACGATTATGGGAGTGACGAGACCTAAAATGACTACAAAAATGGGCTTATCAAAATTTTAAGGAGATTTTGCGTGAATAAAATAGAAAGGTCAACTTTTTATTAAAGAGAGAGAGAGAGAGAGATTTCTGATCATGAAAGAACTTAGAAGAAATTTATAATTCATATCTTTTGTATTTTTAATTAATTACAATTATAAAGGTAGTTTAATAGACATTTTTGGATTCATCAAAAATAAATATGAAAACTATCAGAAATCACAGATAAAAATTATATGATGGTGATTTATTTGCCTTGTAATTACAAGCTATTTTTTACTCTAATTTATCCACTCTGATAGTCTAAAATCTGAAAATATTCTTTTTTTATTGCACATCTTAATCAAAAAAAAAAAAAATTTATAATTTTTTCAAATTAGCATAAAAAAAAGAACAATATTTCATAACTTTATAAATATTTTACCTTTATTTCCTTGTAACTCAACTTCTTGAGAAGAACCGAAGGGGATTTCGATGTCAAAAGTTGAGCAAAATATTCCTCTTCTTCTGATTCAAAATGTGCTTTTAAACCCTTTTCATTTATTTTTTTTTGCAACGAAGAAACATTTTTCAGGCTCATAAATTTCTATAAAAGAAATTAGATTAATAATAATAATAATAATAATAATAATAATAATAATAATAATAATAATAAGACAAATGACTTAAAATGACTTACATGTTGAATATCAACCTTCTTAATGATCATGTCAGAATTTTCTGATTTAATGACATTATTTTCGACGTTCTCTTCATTAATGACAAATTCCAAATCGGATTCTCTTGGCTCTGACTTTATAAAAGAGGAATTTTCATCTAATTCTTCCTTTATATTTTCTAATAAAGAGATGTATAATTCATTGTGAGGAAAGCTCTGAAATAAAATGAACGAATTTGAGTAACTGTAATTATATTTAAAAAAAAATAAAAAAATCATCAATCTAAAAAGAACTAAGAACACAAGAAAAAAGAATCTTAATCAGACTGACCAACCAAGCAAATAAAAAAAAAATAAAAAATAAAATGAAATAAAAATTTGAGAGAATATGAGTTCATCAAGAATTAAAGATATCACCAAAATAATAATAATAATAATTTATACTGATACAAAAAACAAATAAAAACATATTAATGAAAATCATAAAATTTTATTTAAAATATTTTACTTTAAATTTCTAAAATACTTCAAAACATTTTTATTTATATTTTACTCTTTAAAATACTTTGTCCAAAGAAACAGAAAAAAAAAAAAAAAATTTGTATTGGAAACCTCAAACCACAATGGTTTCTAAAGTGATTAGAAAAATAGAGACAGTTAGAAGCCACACAGACCTATCGAGACTGTCCCAGTCAAAACTAATAATAATAATGGTACTAATACATGCAACAAAGACTAGGTCAAAGATCAAAGAAGCTGGTAGTTCTCATCAAGTTGTGAGATTTTTTTTTTTTCTTCCATGATGTTATTTTAGCTGTATAAAACTTTATATATAATTATATGTATGAGTCTTATATCAATTCTTCTTACATATGGGAGGTGGAGGCTTAAATTTTACTCATCCATGGGGAGGAGAAATTAGGCCTTCATTCTGAACTTTTCTAACTTTCTACTGTTTTTAATGCAATATTTTTTTTCCTTTTAAAGTCACTCTACATTTATTCACTCGTTTCTTCATATTTCTTTAGTAGAAACTGTAGATGGACACTGTTAATCCCTTAAATCAATATTGGTTAAATTTAACAAAATTTTTGGAATTTTACATATGAGTATTGATTTATCTTGAAGGATTTTATCTGATTAAGATTTACTAACAAAATTTAAAATATAACATTTAACTAACTTGGATTCTATTTAATAGCGTAAGATGTTATCTTTTGTTTTGTGAGATTAAACCACTAACCATTTTTTACTTTAATCATGTGTTTGGGTCTCTCAAGGTTCTGTTCTCTCCTCAATTTTTTCTACTTTCATTAATAACCTTAAAAGACCAATGAACTCTTATGTTAACGATTTCAGCCACTATTATCCAATTAATCCAAAAATTATTCTATGCAACAAAAACAACTGATTATTGAGAGAAAAACTTTGAAGGAACTGATAACATATGTTCTGTATTTCCAATTAAACAGTAAAAAATACTGGTTTCGATACCTCAATAACTCTTCAACAATTTCCAATTATAACATCTTTCCAAACACAAAGGAAAACTTTCTACATCCTCATTATGATTTGGGTTTCCTATTCTAAATGGATCACATTATTTCTTTCCCAAAATAGACTTTCAAGAGGTTAGGTGTCTCTGAGGTACATTCAGAACTTCTTTATCATACCATAGATCCCATTCATTTTTATATAGAGTATACATATAATAAACTTTTTGGAAAGGTGGAGTCTATAAGAGCATAGCTTTCCTTCAAAACTCTCATCCTCACTCACTGCCTTTAATCTCTCTCTATCTATTAAAAGTTCTCTTAAATCACAATGCACACAATAGCTATTATTG
>SEYY01007008.1:55000-60000 GCA_009176605.1 Armadillidium nasatum | reverse complement strand
TATATTTAACCTTTCATATTGATGTTTGAAACTCTTTTGGATATAATTTGACTTCCCATAAAAAATATATTCAGTGAGTGAAAAAAGATTTGGTTCCATGGTCAAATATGGGAAGATATTTTTCTATTCAGCAAATGATATGGAAAAGGAGCATTTATAGAGGTGGAGTTAATAGACAAATATTTAGAAGTAGCTATATGTGAGATTAAGGTAACATGTAGCAATATGAAAAAAAGACCTAGTTATAAAGGGTGAGTTTTCAATTTCCCAAAATTTTTTGGGATACTTTTTATGATGATGATGTCACAATTTAGTCTACCTTCTCTGAGTCAAATTTTCTGAAACGCTTGTCAATTTTTTAATCCTCACTTTCTAAAAATCTTACAATTTTGACTGAGCTGAAATTTTCAGGGTATATGCATTTTTTCCCGAAGTTCTAAGTTGATATCAAGTGTTTTTCTGAGTCTATAACAGTTTGAAAGTTATTTGGACCCAAAGTTGAAAAAAGAAATGAATAGCGGGGTCAAACCACTGGTCCACACGAGCTGGAAATTTATTGAATAATCTTAGCCCCATTTTCTTGCACTAGTGGGAACAGATTTTTGATATCATGTCTAGAAAAAAAGTTATAATCACTGGAAAAAAATTTTTTTGTAAAAATCATACCCTTCTGGAGAAAAAAATTAAAAAAAAACTGCTACCTGCTAATTTCTTTATTTTTGGATATTGTTTAGAGGAGGGACAGGGAAACAACTTTTATTTAGTGCATTATTAAATGCTATTTCTTTGAAGCAAGATATAGACTCTCAAACTTTGGGAATTTTTGAAATTTGGTCAAAAATGAACCTTTTTGAGAGGCTATATCTCAAAACCACCAAATCGCATTGAATAAAGCAAAGAGAGGAATTTGTAGCCCCATCCCTCCTATATATACCTACCAAAAATAAGAAATGTAATAGTTGTATTTTTTTTTTTTTTTTCTGAAAAGGTATTTTTGTTTTCAAAAAATTTTTATTTCGATAGTTGGTAAGTTTTTGGCTTATAACAGTTTTCCTATAACTCTGGGAACAAAAGACTGTTAAAAGCTTTTGTAGCCCATATAATTTTGAATAAATAGTCCAACTTTCAGGTCATTCCAAAAAGTGGTTTGGTTCCGCTATTCATTTGAAAAAGGGTCAAATTTCCACAAGAAAAAACTTTTTAACAGTTATGGGCTCAGAAAAAAGCTAGAAATGGACTTTTTTCACTGGGAAAAAAACTATACACACTGAAAATTTCAGGAGAATCGGATAAAAAAAAAAATTTTGAAATTTAAAAAGTATAATTTGTCATTTTAACCCAGGCAGGCAAAACGTGGTTTTCCCTGATTTTTAGAAGGGGCCTCAGTCAGTTCAAAATGCTGACTGTTAGCATACATTTGCCCCTTAAGTCAAGGTTAGGTTTAAGTCAAACTAGTTTGTTAGATTTAACAATTTATATACCTATATTACTATTAATTTATTTTCTGATTATCTTCTTCCACCCATTTCTTACTATATATTGTTAAAGTTGCAGGTGAAAATCAAGCTTTATGATGTTCAAAATCTTATTTTTATTACCATAAGTACATTTTAATTTAGCAAATTTTATTTTTCCAGCCCATTTAAAGTTTTTCTTCAATATACATTTCCAGTTTATATTTTGAATAACAACTAAAATACTAAATACTAGGTAAGAGATGAACCCTACATATTTAACCTAATTATTTTTAGGAAAAATTATTTATATTCTTGATTTTAAATTTTTTTGATAGAATTGTCTTCATATATCATTGTTTTGTAATAAAAAAATATTAATAAATGATAACAATAACTCAAAAAAAATTTCCTCCTTTTCATGTAGAATTTTTTTTTTTTTTATAAAATGTGTTCCCCAAAAAAAATATAGAGTACAAAAAAATCAAACTTAGAGGATTTTAAAAATACAAAAGGAAAGTGTTTATATTTAAAATAAATTTTCTTTACCATTTAGAAAATATTATTATTCAAAGACAGGGTAAAACTACCATGATTTCTGTTTCTTATAAAAAAGATTTAAATACAATTCATTTTAAAAGCTCATCTAACAATTGGTACATCTGATATTTTTATATCTGGAAAATGTCAGATTTGTGGATTCTGTTATAATTTAAAATTTTTAATCATTTGCCATTTAAAAAAATAGTAAAAATAACAATAAATTAAGAATTAAAAACAAACTTGGGTAATAATTTGATCTGGCACGAACCTCTATTCTTCGCTATATTGAAAATATGAAGTCAAAATATTCTACACATACTTTTCTTTCAGAAGAGTAATATAAATATATAATGAAAAAAAAATCCCAAAAAAATTAAATAAAAAAATACTATTTATGCTGCAAAAATGAATTCAACTGTCTATTGAACTGTCCTATAATAATACACATTTAGCAACAATATTCTTGGATGACTGTCACAGTACTATATACTGACTCCATTTTCTATATTTCTCACTTTTCATAGAGAGAGAGAGAGAGAGAGAGAGAGAGAGAGAGAGAGAGAGAGAGAGAGAGAGAGAGGTATCATGCTAGATCGAATGTATCGATATATGGAAACATCAATATATCAATGCAAATTTTTGACATTTGCATTATAATTATTTAGCTTTCATTTCATTTATGCCTATAATTATTATTATTATTATTATTTTTATTATTATTATTATTTTTATTTCTTTTATTTAATTTTCTAGCGTATTTAGTTCAACTTTTCAAACCTGAACGACCGAAGTTTGGTGTGTGATACAGGCATAACTTATTGATGAAACATTGCCATGGCATACAGGTCTACTGCCATATTACACCATATATACACTTAAATAAATATATTTAAGTGTATATATGGTGTAATATGGCAATAGGCCTATATGCCACAGCAACGTTCAATCAATCAGTTAAACCAGTATCAAATCAGCAAATTTCATTCAGGTTATGATAGCTGCGTTCAGAAATCGAGCAAAAGTGAGCGCTCACTAAAATGCGAATACGTCAATTTTATTGGTAGAAAATAAGCAGCCAATCACAAAGGTCTTAGATGGAGTTGATGATGTAGCGATCCTCTCGATTTTATGAACGCTAAAATTTGATCACAATAAAACAAACTTTCGAACAAACCGATGAAAACAGACACCTATAAGTAAATTTTGACGTACCAAACAACTTTAACTATATATATATATATATATATATATATATATATATATATATATATATATATATATATATATATATATATATATATATATATATATATATATATATATAGGCTTAGGTGAAGATTGTTTCTGACTTTCGATATTTTTTTATGTCAATATTTTATTTTAATCGATATTTTTATACCTATAATTAGCCCTAGGCTATTATGTCGTGCAAACGTTTTTGTGTAAGTTAAGTCTCTTTTACGGCAACTTCTTGTGTAGGTTAGGCCTCTTTTTACGGCAATTTCGGTAGTTCAGGTTATGATAAGTCGAATTAAGTTCTGCTAGAAAAGTAAGTAATAATAATTGTGTGTATGTCTAGTAATAGTACCTCTGGCAACTCTCTTGTTTATGATAGGCTTCTCCGATATTAGGTTCTGCTAGAAAAGTAAGTAATAATAATTGTGTGTATGTCTAGTGTAATAGGGCCGTAGACCTCTAATTCTCAGCAAAGTTCTTGTTTATTTACGTTAGGCCTCCGATATTTTCGATTATCGATATTTTCGGACAATCGAAAGTCAGAAACAATCTACACCTTTACCCACTACCCCATATCCCGCATCATGCAGGGTGTTTTCAACTGCAGAAACGAAAATTCTTGCAAATTTTAACTATTATTTCCATTTTTAGCTTCAACATATTTTAAAATATAGCAACTTGTCAAAACATTGAAAGGAGAGTTTTATAATTGCGGCAGACGATATTATAATGTCATAATTATTCCTATCATTTTAAACTTTTTTTTTTTTTTTAACTTGTTTTTTCATTTTTTTTTTTTTTCTTACAAAATAATTTGGCATTAATCGATTAACCAAAAAAAAAACAAACATCATTTCCTTTTCGTAGTTAAGCTGAGAAGAAAAAGAAACGGGCACGTCGTATCAGAAATTTGTAGGCTATGTTGTCAGTTTCAAATACCTACGCGTAGTTCCAGTCAAACTCGCAACGCGTAGGTATATTGCTAGTTATAGCAACCTTGTCTCGTACGAAAAAATCCACTACTGTCAGCGCTACAGTTACCCCAAACTTCATTAGAATCAAATTTAAACTTAAGATTATTGCGAGAGCATGGACTTTCTTAAGAAATCAAAGTTCGAATATAGGTGTTTGGTAAAATATGCATGGCTTGTTTCTTACCTGGTATTTATTTAGTTATTCAAAATATAAACTGGAAAGTGATTTTAGGGATTTTGCGTGTTAGGTCATATATATTGAAGAAAAACAATAAAAATGGGTCGGAAAATCAAATTCGCTAACTTAAAATGCACTTAAGGCAATAATAATAGATTTCAATCATAAAGCTTGGTTTTCATCTGCCACTTTTGACAAATGGCGTAAGAAATTGGGAATAGAAATATAATCGGTAATCGGAAAATATATCAATACTAATGTAGGTATATAAATTGTAAATTGTTAAATCTAACAAACTAGTTCGGCTTAAGATTTCGTAAACTAAAAACACAAAAAAAAAGAAACAAAATTACAAACAGTAATATTTAATACGATTTAACAACACATTGTACAACTCATAGAGTAGTTAAAGTCTATGGTACAACTTTAATAGATAAAGTCTATGTTAATAGCGCCAAGAGCGCATTATAATTTGGCTTTGCACTGCCAGGTTGCTGGATCAGTGTCGGAGGGAATCGTACAAACTTTTATAGCTGCTACAAATTACTCTAAATTGAAATTTTAAGTAATTTGTCATTTAAAAAATAATAAAAATAATAAATTAATAATTAAATA
>SEYY01007008.1:47500-50000 GCA_009176605.1 Armadillidium nasatum | reverse complement strand
TTCATACAGCACTTCTTGAATGGGTGGAATCTAAGACTTTTCGTCTTTACGTTTCTCATTCTCTCACTAACTTCTCTTCAATCTCTTTCTGGTAGTTGAAATGTTGTTTCACTCTTATTTTACTTTCTTAAATACAATACCTCCTCCACTGAGGAAGGCTAGTGCAATTCGTCTTGCCAAACATTCTCACTCAACCTAAACGCTATGCTCATTCTTGTCTTCTACTGGTAAAATTTAGAACACACTTCATTCTTCTATTTTCCCCATTTCAAACCAGGTGTATCCGATCATTTCGGCCTTTGACTTGATTTTTAAATTGATTTTGCTCCTTTTTGGGTAGATTGGATATATATATATATATTATATATATATATATATATATATATATATATATATATATATATATATATATATATATATATATATATATATATATATATATATTTGTGTGTGTGCGTGCGTGTGCGTGTGCGTGTGTGAGTGTGTGTATGTGTGTGTGTGTGTGTGTGTGTGTGTGTGTGTGTATTTCTCCTCAAAACAATAAATACGCAATACATATCAAATTCATATTAACTTTTTTTTTCTCCCTTGCCCTTCAAATTTTATTTCTGACATCTTTAACCCCCCTCCCTCCCCTTAACTTCTCTCCTATCCCCCAAATGCATTAAGACCCCCACCCGTTTTTTTCCAGCTACACCCTCAATTTCAACCTCATATTCCCCTCCCTCCCCCCACGTCTCCAATTCCTACAATTCCATTTTTTGAGGTTTGGAATTCGTCGCCGACGGAAATTAAAAAGAGACGGAAATGCAAAAGGCTCCAAATCAGGAATTTGGAATCTTGGGAATTTTAGGAATTTGGGAATTTGGGAATATGAGAAAGAGCCTTGAATGCTTTCCCTTCTTCTATAGGAATTATTTTTATGAAAAAAGGGCGCGACAAGTATTTGTGAATCGTCCGACCATTTTCTCTTTCTTTCTTACTACCCATACCCCCTCTCACTTTCTCTCTCCATCCCTCCTCTCTCTCTCTCTATTTAAAACTTCTCTTTCAATATATATTAATTTATCTATCTACGACTCTCTTTCTATTTCTCCCCCTCTCTAACTCTCCTTAAAATTAACTCATCTGTCTATCCTCTCTCTCTCTCTCTCTCTCTCTCTCTCTCTCTCTCTCTCTCTCTCTCTCTCTCTCTCTCTCTCTCTCTCTCTCTTCCATTCTCTCTATAATGACCCAAAAAGATGAGAGTATTTTTATATGAGAGTTAAGCCGAAGGAGATCGTGACAATCCATCTCCAAACTTTATTAACTCTTAATAATATTTAAATGAATAAATATATGAATGACTAAATGAAGAATGTAAGAAAAGAGAAATTGTAAAATTGTAAGAAGGAAAACAAAATGTTCAAAATTGCAAAATTGTAAAAAGGGAAACTGTAAATTTGTAAAAAAAAAATACAATATTGCAAATCTGTAAAAAGGGGAACTGTAAATTTGTAAATTTGGAAAAAAATACAAAATTGCAAAATTGTAAAAGGGTAACTGCAAATTTGTAAATTTTTAAAAAAATTACAAAATTGTAAAAAGGGGAACTGTAAATTTGTAAATTTGGAAAAAAATACAAAATTGCAAAATTGTAAAAGGGTAACTGCAAATTTGTAAATTTTAAAAAAATTACAAAATTGTAAAAAGGGGAACTGTAAATTTGTAAAATATTACAAAATTAAAAAATTAAAAAATAGGTAAAATAGTAAAATTGTTAACTTGAAAAATAGGTAAACTGTAAAATTGCAAAAATAGAAAATTTGTAAAATTGTAAAAAAGAAGTTGCGAAAATGCAAAAAATTGTAAAAGAGGAAAGTGTAAAATTTTTAAAAATGGTAAAATTGTAAAAGGAAAATCTTCATATAAGTAAATTATTACAAATTAACATATAAACCAATATTGAGATAGTAAAATATTTTAATATATTATAGATGCCTAAAATATATTTATTTATTTTTTAAATAAAATAATAAAATTAAATATTTTTAAAAATATTTTCTCAAAAAATTGGAAAAAAAATAATGAAATTGTTTTAAATGTTATTTTAATAACGAATTTAGATTTTAAATTTAGAGACTGCAGACGGAGACGCCGTAGGAGATTGGTTTGGCTTAAGGAGTTTTCCGTCTCTATAAAGACATTCAATGAGGCTTCTGTCTCGACGGAGTATTTAATATACGCACATTGCTTATTGTGTATAAATAAAAGAGAAGGATGGGGTCGAGGGAGGTCGAGAGGAAGGGGAGGGAAGAGGGGGTGGCAAGGAAAACAGTGGTAAGAAGAATAAGAAAAAGAAAGAAAGAAAAGAAAAACAAGAACACGAATTTTATTGAATATCTAACACGTGATTCTAATGAATTTGATTACGTTGAAAACGAATTTCAACTCTGTTTGGTTCTATCATGTCCTGATTCTTGTCAAGAGCCTATGGGTCATTTTCAATATTTTACAAATT
>SEYY01007008.1:30000-37500 GCA_009176605.1 Armadillidium nasatum | reverse complement strand
TTCCATTCTTAAGTTTACGTTAACAGTGGATACGAGTTCAGAAAAATTCGGATCGATATGGTAAGAATAAATTCTTATTCTAATAAACGAAAATCTATGTAGTCGCAACATATACAAGATGGCCGACATTAACGGTTTTTATTATTTGTAAAGCTTTATTTAAAACTTCCTGATACCATTTTGGGTGGTTCACGGGCCCCCTGCTAGGGCCCCTTCCCAGACTTGAGGCTAATTTCAATGGGCTGAACCACCCAAAATGGTGTCAGGAAAGAGCGTGAGGTCAATCTGAGCGAAGTGATTTGCATTGCAAATCAAAATCCCGTTCGGGTTTTAAAAATCTTACATTTGAAAGGAAAACAAAATACGCATAATACAGAAGTGAATCCATCAAATTAATATTATTAATTATTTCAGGAAATAAGATAACACGTTCTAAACATGTTTTTTACACGTTCTAAATATGTTCTTAACACGTTCTATACATGTTTTTAACACGTTCTAAACATGTTTTTAACAAGTTCTAAACATGTTTTTAAAACGTTCTAAACATGTTTTTAACACGTTCTAAACATGTTTTTAACAAGTTCTATACATGTTTTTAACACATTCTAAACATATTTTTAACACGTTCTAAACATGTTTTGAAGAATATGGATTGTATCTAATGAACAACACATATGCAGCATAATAACACATATACCATAATAAACGTATATGACTCATTCGAACATATTCTCCAGAACACGTACGAATACATTATAAAAATTTATTATTCTTGCGTGTTCGAATTTGTTCGATAGAACAACGTACCTACAGTAAACACAGCCTTATACTCTGTCTTATTTCATACAAGGGTACTGCCCTTATCCTGCAGAAATATTACACTGCAAAAATTGTCCTAACGAATCGTTGGAACAAGTTGCAAAAATGTCACAACAAATTTGTTCAGTTATTTTCTTATTAGAAAATAAATCGGTGAAGCGACTTTCTTATGCTTAATATGTCTTTTCTCTATTGAAAATTTTACTCTGACATTTTTGCCATTGCATTTGTCCCAACGATTCGTTAGGACAATTTTTGCAATGTACCAAAAGAAGTGCAATGGAATATATAAAATTAACACAAAGACTATACTAGTATGTATATATATATATATATATATATATATATATATATATATTATATATATATATATATATATATATATATATATATATATATATATATATATATATATATATATATATATATATATATATATATATATATATATAATAAACATGGCTTCCCCTTTGGCATAATATTCAAAAACTTTTCCCAAACATTTATCTATTCGTTTTTGAATTTATTATGTACGATAACTTATTATTTGGTACAAACCATTTTCGCATTCATCTTACGCCTGGCAACAATTTTTTTCCCCAAGTGTGTTTTTTTTTTTCTTTCTTCTTTTATATATTTATATTTATTCATCATAAAAAGAAGGTTCATATATATATATATATATATATATATATATATATATATATATATATATATATATATATATATATATATATATATATATATATATATATATATATATATATATATATATTATATATATATATATGGCCAGAGTTTACATTAGAGGCCATGCATAACTCAAAAACTATTAATCTTACATTAAAAATGATTATATTTTTGAAATCCTTGTCGAATTTTAGGTAAGAAAAATTGGGAAATAAAAAATAAATTCTCATAATAAATTTTATTACATAAGTAAATTTTACTTTTATGTAAGCCTCGCAAGAATCGTTCGTCTGGCAATGTCACTTTTTATCAAAAAAATTTAGAAATTGGAAAACATGGAAAATTCCCCAAATCGTCGACAGGAATAGTAGTCGACAATATCATCATCATTCACGGGTCGGGGGGTACGGGTGGCAGAGCCCCCCGTAGACAAATGTTCGATTTTTGAAATATTTAAGTAGTTCCTTTATCGTCATCCTCACCGTCTCGTGTCATAAAACGCACTGGTCTGACTCTGACATCAATTTTTTACAGTCGAAACATTTTAATTTTAAAGTTATCGTACATTTTTATAAATATTTTTTTTATTATTTATTTTTTTAACATTTTTTATAGTTTTCTTACTGGAAATTACCCAAGGATTTCAAATATATAATCCTTTTTAATGTTCGGTTAGTATTTTTTGAGTTATGCATGGCCGCTAATGTAAACTCTGACCTATATATATATAATATATATATATATATATATATATATATATATATATATATATATATATATATATATATATATATATATATATATATATATATATATAATATATATAGTAATTTCTGATGATAACATTGCTACTATTAGTACTTCTATTAATATCACAATAATAAAAAATATTATTATATTATTATTATTATTATTATTATTATTATTATTATTATTATTATTAATAATATGATGATGATACCAATGCAACTATTAATTCAACTATTAGTCCTTCTACTATAATAATAATAATAATAATAATAATAATAATAATAATAATAATAATAATAATAATAAAATAATAATAATAATAATAATAATAATAATAATAATTTTTGATAAAAAAAATAAAAAAAAAAAATAAAATAATAATATAATAATAATAATAATAATAATAATAATAATAATAATAATAATAATAATAATAATAATAATTTTAATACAAATTATATTATTCCTTATTCCACTTCGTACTTATTCAAGTTAGTCTTTTTTGATTCATTTACCCTCCCCTCTTTCATCTCCCTCTTTTCAACTGAATTTCATATACAAAATTAATGATCATTTCCCCCTCGTTTCCTTATAGTAGGATACCATTTTTTTTTTATACTAAAAACCATTCAAAGGTAGTAATACTGAAGAAAAATGAATGGTTGGCTTTCAATAGTTTTGGAACGACGCCATGACCACATTTTTCAAGACTAAGACGAAAAGCCTAAATAGACTAGGCTATTAAAATGAAGTTTGGAGACTAGGTTCTCATTAACTTTTTTCATTAATTAACACACGTCGGTTTCTTAAGGGGAGGGGGAGGGGGAGCATAGAGGTTAGGGGGGGAGATTTGGGGGATTTTTCCTTCTCCCCCAACTCACTACAAAGATGGATTGGCCTAAATAGGCTTCAATAAATATATATTTTTTTTTATTCTTTATCAAATATGTCTAAGAAATACGTCTCCATTTTTACCCCCCCCCTCTCTCTCTCTCTTCTCTATATATATATATATATATTATATATATATATATATATATATATATATATATATATATATATATATATATATATATATATATATATATATATTATATATATATATATATATATATATGTCATCATATGCTCAGTTCAATATAAAAAATATATACATTATGAAATTTTTTTTACATTTTTCAAAAAAAAATTCTGTTTTTTCAGATAGAATTTTTTTTTTCAAGACTTTATTAAACTCTTTAAGAACTATAGTAATGTATCAGTCTTACATAGACAAGTCGTACTCATATCAGGAAATATAATTTTTCCTTTTTCAACATTTTTAGGACTATTTTAAGGTGACCATATTTTTCTGACCAAAATTTGGGACGCTTCTGAACATTACCTCCTCTTCCACCTCTAAATACACTGCCCGTAAGGGTTTTAAGGGATGTATAAAGTAGAAGGATTTTTAATATAAAGAAGAAATACGAATGTTGTTTTCGAAAACAAGTTATATGGTTTATTAGTTAAGGACATTCTACAAAAAAAAAAAAAAAAAAATACATTTTTGCCTTCTGCTCCCATGCGCTGCGCCCTCTGGCTGTATTGCGGTGTGTCATTGCCTTCTTCTGCTTTCTGGCTGAATAAATAATTTTGGCCAAATCTAAAAATCAGGACAAATGCCCGTTTCTAAAAAAAATCGGAACACGGCTCTAAAAAATCGGGACTGTCCCGAAAAATTCGGGACGAATGGTCACCTTAGCCTATTTCAACTTTTAAATTTTTCGCTAAAATATGACCCAGTATTATCTACTGCTACACAATAAAAGCATGGCAGGCGGGGTACAGAGTCCCTCACCGGGAGGGGATGCAGCCTCTCTCAGCAGGCTTCCTTATATCTTACGTATATTCATATATATAATCCATAATACAGGTAGGTAACTGAGGGACCCGCTTGATGGGATTTTCAGCTCCGTCCCTCCCACTTTGAAATGGGATACCATTCGCTGCCTAGTAACATTTATAACATTTATAATATTGTTGTTGATAACACTGGTCAACAAAAAAAAAATTTTTTTTTTCTGGCATGGACTTTAAGAACAGTTTTAGACTAATTTGAGGGTGCTGAATTCGAATCTGATTTTCTCTATCACATCAAGTTTTTGAGCTATAGGTATATATCCCATTTTCATGAATTCCAAGAATGAATTATCCTTCTATTAAGTAGTGTAGCAAAAGGGGCAGGATTATATGGTTTACTTTCTGCCTTGTCAATGTAAAAGGTTTCAATAAGAAAAACAAGCAATATTTGAAATACCCAAGAATCCCTTCAGCTATTCGACCGGTTGCCCATAGTGAAGAAATACCTGTACCAATCTTTACTAAGCTTCCAAAAATTGATGACACAGATCTCTGCTCACCTTCTTCTAGTGATGAAGAAGACACTACAGATATTTTTCAGCCATGTGATGAAGATTGTAACAAACCAATTCTGTTTACTCAGTCGGCTTTGAATGATTTGGTTAGAGATCTTTATCTACCAAAAGAGGCTGCTGAACTGTTGGCTTCAAGACTACAAGAGAATCGAATGCTGAAACCCGGCACTAGCTTCTCATTTTATCGTAACAGGGAAACAGAACTGCGTAAGTACTTCCATTCAGATGTCCAGCTTGTCTATTGTACTGATGTAGAAGGGCTACTTCTCTTTATGGGACTTCCAGCATATGATTCACGGGATTGGAGGCTTTTTATTGATAGTTCCAAAAGAAGTTTAAAATGTGTTCTGTTACACAATGGAAATAAGTATGCCTTCTGTACCAATAGGTCATTCTGTAAAACTTAAAGAAGAATATATATAACAATATCAAGATTGTTCTTGAGAGGTTGCAATATCATGTTCATGGGTGGTTAATTTGTGTCGATTTGAAAATTGTTAACTTTCTTTTGGGTCAGCAAGGAGGGTACACAAAATACCCCTGTTTTCTGTGTTACTGGGACAGTAGAGCTGCAGCAGAGCATTGGGTGAAAAAAAAATGGCCTCAGCGACAGAGTTTGGCATCTGGCGATAAGAATGTCATCAATGATCCTCTAGAGTCTAGTCGATAGGAAGAACATTGTCTTTCCTCCCTTGCACTTAAAACTTGGATTGATGAAGCAGTTCGTCAGAGCTCTTGATCACAGTGGGGAATGCTTCAGCTATATATGTTCAACTTTTCCTGGTCTTAGTGAAGAGAAGAAAAAGGCTGGAATATTTGATGGACCTCAAATAAGAAGACTTATGAGAGATGCAAATTTTATCACATCAATGAATGAGACAGAAAAAAGAGCTTGGAATGCATTTTGTAATGTGGTGCAAAAGTTTTCTAGGGAATAAGAACAGACAACTATGAAGAGATTGTGGAAGAGCTACTAATGAGCCTGCGAGATCTTGGATGTAGAATGAGTATCAAGATTCATTATTTACACAGCCATTTGGACAATTTTCCGGAGAACCTTGGGGATGTGAGCGATGAACAAGGGGAGCGTTTTCATCAGGACATTAAAACAATGGAAGAGCGTTATCAATGCAGCTGGGACTCGCATATGATGGCGGATTATTGCTGGAGCTTGAAGAGAGACAACCCAGAAGCTGTACATCAGAGATCAGCCAAGAAAAGAAAGTTCAGATAACTGCCATTGATCTGTGCACTATATATATATATATATATATATATATATATATATATATATATATATATATATATATATATATATATATATATATATATATATATATATATATATATATATATATATATATATATATGTATATATGTATTTTTCTATTTTCTATTTTAATTCTGTCAATTTATCTGATTTGCTGTACATGAACTTTGTAATCTTTGTTTTTACTTGATTAAGAATATAAAAAATGTAGTACTAAATATCACGTGTTTTTATCGTGAAACCTTCCATATATATAGGCTGATGAGTAATTTTCATCAAAAACTGAAAAATGACATATCTTGAAATCTTGATGTGATAGACAAAAACTGAGTTTATATTCGTAATCAGAAGCCAAATTTTAGTTAGAATCTGTTTTAAAACCTTTTGCCAGAATAATCGTGTTGACCAGTGAATAGGTGGAAGTAGCCCAAACGTTGACAGACAATTTCAAAAACGAATAGAGTAGTCTAAATCGTCGACATTCCTTTTTTTCAAAACTCGTTCAAATCGTTGACACAGAAAATCGTAGTGGGGATATTATTGTCAGTTGTCAATCATCTTTTCACCAAATCGTTATTTCACTCCTATTTTAGTAAACGAGAGAGAGAGAGAGAGAGAGAGAGAGAGAGAGAGAGAGAGAGAGAGAGAGAGAGAGAAACCTATATTAGGGAAAAAAATTGTTTGCTACTTCTGAAACTAAAAAAAAGAAGTTTATTTAAAAAAAAGTAGGCCAAGCTAACGTACGGTAGGTCTTACTCTTAACATAACATCACTTACTGGTCGAGGGAGGGGGGTATGCATTTTTAATATTTGTTTTATGTCATACTCTAAACATAAAAATAATAAGGCTCTATCCATTTTTGGGACCGCATTACATTTTGTTTTTTAAAAGTAAACCGACTGGACGAGTTCATTTGACATTTTATTGACTTTTGAGGTTTGTTTGTTTTATTATTATTATTATTATTATTATTATTATTATTATTATTATTATTTTTCTTTTATGTACGAGCTGAAAAAGACAGCGTTTCATAGGTTAGGCCTCTTTGCTAGCTGTATGCTTGCTTTTTACCCTATATGTCAAGGTTAAGTTAAGTCTAACTAGTTTGTATATATATATATATATATATATATATATATATATATATATATATATATATATATATATATATATATATATATATATATATATATATATATATATATATATATATATATATATATATATAGTGAAAGAAGTACTCTAATTTTAACATGTATATATTTTAACTTGTCAGAATTTTTATTACTGGGACAGTGGCTTCGGATTAAAATTTCGCGTGTGACTTTGAATTGGGATAAGTCTAATAATAATAATAATAATAATAATAATAATAATAATAATAATAATTAATAATAAAATACAGAAAAAGAAAATATGTTAGCTGACAGATTGTTCTTTTGAACAGTGTCGATCAATTTTACCTGCCGAACAATTTAATTCTGAAGCGAATATTGTTTATAAAAATTTATAAAGGCTTAAAAATATTTTTTTTTAAAATAAATAAAATA
>SEYY01007008.1:10000-22500 GCA_009176605.1 Armadillidium nasatum | reverse complement strand
TATATATATATATATATATATATATATATATATATATATATATATCATCCATCCACCTCCACCTTCCCATACACTTCTGCATCCGTCTCAACCTCCACCTCCACATCCACCTCAGCCTTCATTTCTGCCTCGGTCTCCACCTCCACCTCCACCTCAGAATTCAATTCTGCCTCAGTATCAACATCTACATCCAACTCCACCTGCATCAAGAACATCTGTGTATCCCTTTGGGATACGCACATGAGCTTGTTATTATTATTATTATTAGAAATAAAATTCGTATTCCTTGCTCTAATTTATAATTCTTTTTTTTTCATTGTCTTCTAAGAGTCTGACGGAGACAATAACAGATACCTTACACATTTAATCGATCTTCAATCAAGTCTCTTTAAGACTCTAGTGTTTCTTTTTAATAAAACTTCGCCGTCGTCAAAGGGCTATTATTACTTTCAATCTGATTTCCGTTTGGTTTAGATTAAGAGTTTAGACGCCTTTGTTCCTTGGTTCGCTTTAGTTACCCAGGTTGCGATAGTTATATGGGTAATCTGGGATGTCTTGGTTTCTAGAATTACCTAAGCTGCTTAAAATTGCTTTGGATTGAATAGATTACCCAGGATTCATGAGTTGGATGGGTAATCTGGAATGTCTTGGTTTCCAGAGTTACCTAAGCTGCTTAAAATTGCTTTGGATTGAATAAATTACCCAGGATTCATGAGTTAGATGGGTAATCTGGAATGTCTTGGTTTTCCAGAGTTGCCCAGGCTGCTTAAAGTTGCTTGGATTGAATAAATTTCCCAGGGTTCATGAGTTAGATGGGTAATCTGGGATGCCTTAGTCTCCAGATTTGCAGGGGCTACTTAAAGTTGCTGTGGTTTTAATAAATTACCCAGGATTCATGAGTTATATGGGTAATCTGGGATGCCGTGGTTTCCAGAGTTGCCAAAGCTTCTTAAAGTTGCTTGGACTGAATAAATTACCCAGGTGAAGAAAGTTTTCTGAATTTGCTGTGATTGCTTGGGTTACCTCTTCTGCTAAAGGTGCTTGGTTTGTTTTAATTACCCAGGTTGCGTTAGTTAGATGGGTAATCTGGATGCCGTGATATATATATATAATAATATAATATATTATTAGAACACTTAGATTACTTGAATTGCTTCAAATATCCTAGTTAGATGATTTAGCTCGATTACTGACTGCTAAGATTATCTAGGTTAATTCATCTATCAAAATTGCAGAATTATATTATTTAACTAAGCTACCTGGGATACCTGGTTTACCTGTGATATGTGTTGGTTACAAAAAAATTTATGAGTTTGATAGATTTATCCACGGCTACGCAATAAGGGTAAGCTGTATGTTACTCTGCCTGCGTTTCTATGAAGTGAGTCAGTATCCGATCGCTGTTTTTATATCTTTTTAAAATAAAACTTGTATATCAAAAATACTGAAGTTTAGAATGAAACAACGTTAGAAGTTTTATTGGTTATTATTAGAACACGTACAGTCGTGAACAGAAGTTCGTTCCTATTAAGCTAGAAATAAATATTTATATAAAATGGAGATCATTTCATAAAAGCTCTGTTTTGAATAAAAAGAGAATAAAAACATTGAGAGGGGCTTAATTGAACTGTGATTGGCTGAACCTGAAATGATCTCCATTTTATATAAATATTTATTTCCAGCTTAATAGGAATGAACTTCTGTTCACAACTGTACATATATTATTATATATATATATATATATATATATATATATATATATATATATATATATATATATATATATATATATATATATATATATATATATATATATATATATATATATATATATATATATATATATATAAGAGGCTCCGTAGCTCAGACGATTTTGCACTCGCCTTGCAAGCGAGAGATCCTGGGTTCGAGGCCTGGTCGGAGTAGAGAAATTTAGGGAGTTCTCTCTTGTGCTTAGTTTACTGTAGGTGTTGGATCAAAGTCAGGATCCGTGATAGGCCTAGCCAGGCAGCGGTTGTTTGCCTTCGGCCCGTGAAACCCTTGGTTCGTCCTCGAATGAACCTACTGACAGAGCTAATAACCCTTCCTAGGGGTGGATTTTGATTTATTATATTATATTATATATATATATATATATATATATATATATATATATATATATATATATATATATATATATATATATATATATATATATATATATATATATATATATATATATATATATATATATTATTATATTCACGCCAACAAAATACTTTTTGTGAATTAATTTTATAAATACTATTATTCAGATTTTTTTTAATATTACTTAAAAAATATTACTAATACTTACAGATAAAAAGAATGTTAATTTTTATATTTTCTTTTATATTATATAATTATTATTTGATTTTAATATATAAAATAATAATAATAATAATAATAATAATAATAATAATAATAATAATAATAATAATAATAATAATAATAATAATTCACAGTAATATTTTCAAATATAGAGAAAAGACATGTTAAGCATAAGAAAGTGCGCTTCACCGATTTGTTGTGACATTTTTGCTACTTGTCCCAACGATTTCGTAAGGACAATTTTTTGCAGTTGGGTTTTTATAATGTCCCAATTAGAAATCAATACCATAAGTTTTCCATTCTGTTCTGACCCTATAAGTTCATATGAACTTTCTATTGGTTCACTGCAAAAAAAAATTGTCCTAACGAATCGTTGGGACAAGAGGCAATAATGTAAGTAAACTTTTCATTTTGGTTCTTATGTATAAGGATTTATGCAATGGTTAAAAACAGAACCATTGTAAACAATAGAGGAAACCAATGAAAATATTCTGAAATTTACTATTATAATAATAATAATAATAATAATAATAATAATAATAATAATAATAATAATAATAATAATAAAATAATAATAATATATTATTAATTAAGAAAATCATTCATTACTATATAGTATTACTATTATTATTATTATTATTATTATTATTATTATTATTATTATTATTATTTTATTATTTTATTTTATTAGTATAAAAATTATTATTATTATTATTATTATTATTATTATTATTATTACATTTTATATTATTTTACTATTATTATTATATAATATATAATAATAATAATAATAAATTATTATTAATTATTATTATTATTAGCATATAATTATTATTATATTATTATTATTATTATTATTATCATCATTATTTTTAGTTATAATGAGTCGATATCAATATTACCTTATTTTTAGTTATATTTAACCTTTAATATATATTTTTCCACTTTTTTCCCCTCAAAATCTTCGGAATATTTTTTTTTTTTTTTTATTCTCTTAAGTCTATTTTTTTTCACACCATACATGGCTTCAAATTCTCCATTATATGTTTTACTCCTCCCACTCCCCCACATCCTTCCTCCCTCCCAGCATTTCCAACTCCCTCTTCACCCCCCCTGTGACATCATTACTGTGTTTGACATATCCTAAAAGGTATAAAATTACAGTTATATATATATATTTTATATTATATAATACGAGTATATAATATATATATATATATATATATATATATATATATATATATATATATATATTATATATATTATATATATTAATAATAAAAAAAATTATGGCTTTGGGGATAGCTCAGTGGTAAAACGATGAATACGCTGATTCTCAGTTGCAAACACGTAGTGGTTCGACCCCATGAGGTAGCAAATCCTCTATGTCTTCCTGATGTTATATATTATATATATTATATATATATATATAAATCTTATTAATTATATCTACTCCAGCCGATTGTAACGAAATTTACCTTTAAAAAAAAAAAAAAAAAAAAAAAAAAAAAAAAAAAAAAATCTCATATATGGTTCATGTCACTTTCCATTCAATTTTTCCTAACTAGTTTGACTTAACCTAACCATGACTTGAAGTGTAAATTTATTACTAACGGCCAGCAAATATATATATATTGAGTTTATTGCAACAAAAAATTTACAAAATAAAAATCAAAATTGGCTATTAAAAAAATTGTCACGTGTTGCAAAATATGAAAATCCGCCAAAAAAAAAAAAGCACGAACGAATAAAAGCCTTTAAAAAAAATCGTCTATTGTACAGTCGTGAACAGAAGTTCGTTCCTATTAGGCTGGAAATAAATTTTTATATAAAATGGAAATCATGTCATAAAAGCTCTGTTTTGAATAAAAAGAAAATAAAAACATTGAGCGGGCCTTAATTGATCTGTGATTGGCTGAATTTGAAATGATCCCTATTTTATATAAATATTTATTTCCAGCTTAATAGGAACGAACTTCTGTTCACGACTGTACATATAATTAATATGACCCTATATATATATATATATATATATATATATATATATATATATATATATATATTATATATATATATATATATATATATATATATATATATATATATAATATATATATAATATAATAAAATATGTATGTATATGTGTGTGTGTGTGTGTGTGTGTGTGTGTGTGTGTGTGTGTGTGTGTGTACGCTCGCTCGAGCAAGAAAAAATTGTTTTTTTTAGTTTTTTTTCCCTTTGAAGTAGAAGGCCTAAAAATTGCCAAGAAAGCAGAATTTAAATTTTTCATAAGTAGGAAAGTTATATTTGCCATAACATTTTACTTTACATTATATACATTCATATATATACGAGGGTGGGTTAAAAAGTGACGCCTATTCTGCCGTAAAATCTCATACATTGCAGATAAGGTGATGAAACAAAGAGTGAAAGAAGTTCAAAGGTTTATTCAACGAACTTGTAATATTATTTTTCTAAATAATCTCCTCGAACATCAATACATTACTGCAAATGTTGAATCCACTTCTCAAAACCGGTTGAAAAGAAATCTTATACTGTTTTCTGGAACCAGTCTGCCACAGCTTTCTTCACCTCGATGTCTGAGCCAAAACTCACTCTCCGGAGACTCTCCTTCAACTTTAGAAATAAGTGAAAATCACTGGGGGCCAGATTAGGACTGTAGGGTGGGTGATCACTGACCTCGAAGTTCAAGCGTTGAAGCTCTTGAAGCGTCTGGGTGCTGCAATGTGGTCGAACATTATCATGACGAAGGAGGGAAAACGGTACTATTTGGTCTTGTTCGACGGACGAGGCTCTTCAATTTCTGGAATGTTTTCCAATAACGATCTAAGTTAACAGTCGTGCCCTTTGGCAGATATTCCGAATAGATGAATCCCTCCACATCCCAGAATGCTGTCAGCATGAGTTTAACAGCCGAGGATTGAGTCTTAAACTTTCGTACGCCAGGTGATCTTGGATGTCTGAATCAAATAGAGACTCATTTTCCTTCTTGATCGTAGCGGTGAACCAACGTTTTGTCTCCCGTTACAAGGTTTTGAAGAAATTGATCGCCCTCTCGACGATAACGATTTTAGAATTTCATTAGTTATATTGACCTGTTGTTTCCTCATGTCTTCTGTCAGCTGTCTTGGAACTGCATGGCAAACAACGCACACTAACTTTTCGATTCTTTAAATCTGCAATTTTGGCTTGAATACGCTCTTTCGAAATTGCAAGTTCGGAAGCAATTTCATACTGTTTAATTCCTCGATTTCCCCCGAATAATGTCATCAACGCTAGTATGATGTCGATCAGTGGTCACTGTAATGAGGTGGCCACTTCTCGGAGCGTCATGAATCAACATTTTACCTTTATTAGAAAGTTACATTACTGACCCATCGACGAGCGTTGCTAAACATCCATAGTGTCCCGTTTCATACACTTCGAGCAAACGACGATGAATTTCAGCCGCATTCTGTACGTACACCTTCGGCATGCAAAAATTCAATCATTGCAAGTTGTTTCAACAAAGTATCACTATTAATTTCCATTTTTCTATCACTGCACAACAATGAAACCAAATAATATTGAATTCGCATGTCAAATCTATTCTATAAGATTCAGTCTTTTGAACGCAGATCTGAACATGTTTATACCCGTTTCCGTTGCTTAGCAACGCATCAACAAGCGTTATTTTTCAACCCGTTCTCTTATATATATTATATATATATATATATATATATATATATATATATATATATATATATATATATATATATATATATATATATATATATATATATATATATATATATATATATATATTATATATATGAATTGGATTTTGTGGATAATAGGGTTTTATCGTTTTAGGGAATCAAAAACCAAGTTTGGGAGAGTAAAAATTATTCACTAATTGGCACCCCTTTTTCTAAATGTGTTACACGAACTGCTGACGTACTTGTGTATGTATTTGCTTGTGTGTAGATGTATGTACGCTAGTATGTATGTGTGTGTGTGTGTGTCTCTTTGAAGCTTTATAAACCCCAACGTAAGCCCTATTATAAGATCCAATTTAGACGAAGCGAGCAAAATGTGTGTGTGTGTGTGTGTGTGTGTGTGTGTGTGTGTGTGTGTGTGTGTGTGTGTGTGTGTGTGTTAGAAGCGAGCAAGATTTTTACTTCGAACTAAAACAAAAAAAAAGAAATAAATGAAAGCCATAAAAGGAAGAAAATATATTTAGCCAATTACATTAATATATAAACACAACCCCCCCCCCTCCCCCTTTCCTTCAGAAAAATCATACTTGAATCTTATCCTCCAACCTCGTACTTGAACCAATTTTGTGTAATGCTTTTGCTCATCTGAAGTGAGTGGCGGGAGGGGGGGAATGAATTGAAAGAGAATGGGGTGATAGACTAAGTGTGGAGAGAGAGAGAGAGAGAGAGAGAGAGAGAGAGAGAGAGAGAGAGAGAGGGAGAGAGAGAGAGAGAGAGAGAGAGAGAGAGAGAGAGAGAGAGAGAGAGAAAGAAGAGAGAGAGAGAGAGAGAGAGAGAGAGAGAGAGAGAGAGAGAGAGAGAGAGAGAGAGAGAGAGAGAGAGAGAGAGAGAGAGAGAGAGAGGAAAACGTTTGCTTCCGAGTCACCATTTTTCATTTAAAAAAAAGGTAAGATTTTTTTTCCTTTTCTATATTAATACTCAGATTGTTTTTACACAAGTTTTCATAGTAATTGGGTATTATTTTGTGCTTTAGAGGATTACATTTCTATTTAAGATAATTTCCGTTAAAAAAAGAGGCACTAAAACTATAACCATTACGAAGCAAAAAAAATAAAAAAATTATAATAATCATAACCTCCATTGTTAAACATGTGTTTAACGAAGATTGCACAAATATACGACGGACAATCGAATAGGAAGAAGAAGAAAAGAAAAAAAGGTTTTAATGTACTAAGAGTGAAAATCTTATTAAAAATAAGAAAAGAAAAGGCTATTGGGGAAAAAGTTACTACACCACCTTTGTGTGAAGCGCAAAATTACACACACAAAAAAAAGATTTAGCTAAATAGATTTCGTGAATTTGGGAATGTAGAGAATTTAATTTAGTCTTGGAAATTGAACTAAATGAATAAGGCAAAGAGAAAAAAGGAGGTATTTCTGTGTGTGTGTGTGTGTGTGTGTGTGTGTGTGTGTGCGTGTGTGTGTGTGTGTGTGCGTGCAGGTGTAGATGTAAGTGTGTGAGAAAGACAAAAGTTAACAAAACAATTAATTTTTACCGAGGTTTATGGCCCTAATTCTTCTGTGTTGTATTTCATTAAGTTTTTTTCTGAATTACAAAGTATTACAATAAACCTCATTGTATTTTAAGTTACATATATGGCCGTAGGCGCCGTTAAACCTCCGTTAGGAGGAAGGTGAAATTAGTAAGTTCAGGTGTAAAAAATATTATATATTAATTTATTTAATAAAATAATATAATTTAGCATGATAAGTTTTTCATGAGACTTCTCAGTGTGATCTCCTTTTGTACCGTTTTGGCGCAGGGGATAACACACTTATTTATGGTCCAAGAGGCCAGGGTTCGAATCCTGGAGGTATAGCAGACTTTAAGAGTTTCAATAAAATGATAAAATGAGACTTCTCAGTGTGATCTCCTTTTGTACCGTTTTGGCGCAATGAATAACACACTTGCTTATGGTCCAAGAGGCGAGGGTTCGAATCCTGGAGGTATAGCAGACTTTAAGAGTTTCAATAAAATGATAAAATGAGACTTCTCAGTGTGATCTCCTTTTGTACCGTTTTGGCGCAATGAATAACACACTTGCTTATGGCCCAAGAGGCCAGGATTCGAATCCCGGTGGTATTAGCAGACTTTAAGAGTTTCAATAAAATGATAAAATGAGACTTCTCAGTGTTATCTCCTTTTGTACCGTTTTGGCGCAATGAATAACACACTTGCTTATGGTCCAAGAGGCGAGGGTTCGAATCCTGGAGGTATAGCAGACTTTAAGAGTTTCAATAAAATGATAAAATGAGACTTCTCAGTGTGATCTCCTTTTGTACCGTTTTGGCGCAATGAATAACACACTTGCTTATGGTCCAAGAGGCGAGGGTTCGAATCCTGGAGGTATAGCAGACTTTAAGAGTTTCAATAAAATGATAAAATGAGACTTCTCAGTGTTGATCTCCTTTTGTACGTGAATAACACACTTGCTTTGGCGCGAATGAGGTATAGCAACTTTAAAGACACAATTAACGACATGCTTATGGTCCAAGAGGCGAGGGTTCGAATCCTGGAGGTATAGCAGACTTTAAGAGTTTTCAATAAAATGATAAAATGAGACTTCTCAGTGTGATCTCCTTTTGTACCGTTTTGGGCGCAATGAATAACACATTGCTTATGGGAGGGTTCGAATCCGGGTATAGCAGACTTTAAGATTTCAATAAAATGATAAAATGAGACTTCTCAGTGTGATCTCTTTTGTACCGTTTTGGCGCAAGGGATAACACTCTTGCTTATGGTCCAAGAGGCGAGGGTTCGAATCCCGGTGGTATAGCAGACTTTAAGAGTTTCAATAAAATGATAAAATGAGACTTCTCAGTGTGATCTCCTTTTGTACCGTTTTGGCGCAATGAATAACACACTTGCTTATGGTCCAAGAGGCGAGGGTTCGAATCCTGGAGGTATAGCAGACTTTAAGAGTTTCAATAAAATGATAAAATGAGACTTCTCAGTGTGATCTCCTTTTGTACCGTTTTGGCGCAATGAATAACACACTTGCTTATGGTCCAAGAGGCGAGGGTTCGAATCCTGGAGGTATAGCAGACTTTAAGAGTTTCAATAAAATGATAAAATGAGACTTCTCAGTGTGATCTCCTTTTGTACCGTCTTGGGCAGTGGATAACATTCTTGCTTACGATACAAGAGGCCAGGATTCGAATCCCGGTGGTATAGCAGACTTTAAGAGTTTCAATAAAATGATAAAATGAGACTTCTCAGTGTGATCTCCTTTTGTACCGTTTTGGCGCAATGAATAACACACTTGCTTATGGTCCAAGAGGCGAGGGTTCGAATCCTGGAGGTATAGCAGACTTTAAGAGTTTCAATAAAATGATAAAATGAGACTTCTCAGTGTGATCTCCTTTTGTACCGTTTTGGCGCAATGAATAACACACTTGCTTATGGTCCAAGAGGCGAGGGTTCGAATCCCGGTGGTATTAGCAGACTTTAAGAGTTTCAATAAAATGATAAAATGAGACTTCTCAGTGTGATCTCCTTTTGTACCGTTTTGGCGCAATGAATAACACACTTGCTTATGGTCCAAGAGGCGAGGGTTCGAATCCTGGAGGTATAGCAGACTTTAAGAGTTTCAATAAAATGATAAAATGAGACTTCTCAGTGTTATCTCCTTTTGTACCGTTTTGGCGCAATGAATAACACACTTGCTTATGGTCCAAGAGGCGAGGGTTCGAATCCTGGAGGTATAGCAGACTTTAAGAGTTTCAATAAAATGATAAAATGAGACTTCTCAGTGTGATCTCCTTTTGTACCGTTTTGGCGCAATGAATAACACACTTGCTTATGGTCCAAGAGGCGAGGGTTCGAATCCTGGAGGTATAGCAGACTTTAAGAGTTTCAATAAAATGATAAAATGAGACTTCTCAGTGTGATCTCCTTTTGTACCGTTTTGGCGCAATGAATAACACACTTGCTTATGGTCCAAGAGGCCAGGGTTCGAATCCTGGAGGTATAGCAGACTTTAAGAGTTTCAATAAAATGATAAAATGAGACTTCTCAGTGTGATCTCCTTTTGTACCGTTTTGGCGCAATGAATAACACACTTGCTTATGGTCCAAGAGGCGAGGGTTCGAATCCTGGAGGTATAGCAGACTTTAAGAGTTTCAATAAAATGATAAAATGAGACTTCTCAGTGTGATCTCCTTTTGTACCGTTTTGGCGCAATGAATAACACACTTGCTTATGGTCCAAGAGGCGAGGGTTCGAATCCTGGAGGTATAGCAGACTTTAAGAGTTTCAATAAAATGATAAAATGAGACTTCTCAGTGTGATCTCCTTTTGTACCGTTTTGGCGCAATGAATAACACACTTGCTTATGGTCCAAGAGGCGAGGGTTCGAATCCTGGAGGTATAGCAGACTTTAAGAGTTTCAATAAAATGATAAAATGAGACTTCTCAGTGTGATCTCCTTTTGTACCGTTTTGGCGCAATGAATAACACACTTGCTTATGGTCCAAGAGGCGAGGGTTCGAATCCTGGAGGTATAGCAGACTTTAAGAGTTTCAATAAAATGATAAAATGAGACTTCTCAGTGTGATCTCCTTTTGTACCGTTTTGGCGCAATGAATAACACACTTGCTTATGGTCCAAGAGGCGAGGGATTCGAATCCCGGAGGTATTGCAGACTTTAAGAGTTTCAATAAAATGATAAAATGAGACTTCTCAGTGTGATCTCCTTTTGTACCGTTTTGGCGCAATGAATAACACACTTGCTTATGGCCCAAGAGGCGAGGGTTCGAATCCCTGGTGGTATTGCAGACTTTAAGAGTTTCAATAAAATGATAAAATGAGACTTCTCAGTGTTATCTCCTTTTGTACCGTTTTGGCGCAATGAATAACACACTTGCTTATGGTCCAAGAGGCGAGGGTTCGAATCCTGGAGGTATAGCAGACTTTAAGAGTTTCAATAAAATGATAAAATGAGACTTCTCAGTGTGATCTCCTTTTGTACCGTTTTGGCGCAATGAATAACACTCTTGCTTATGGATCCAAGAGGCCAGGGTTCGAATCCCGGTGGTATTGCAGACTTTAAGAGTTTCAATAAAATGATAAAATGAGACTTCTCAGTGTTATCTCCTTTTGTACCGTTTTGGCGCAATGAATAACACACTTGCTTATGGTCCAAGAGGCGAGGGTTCGAATCCTGGAGGTATAGCAGACTTTAAGAGTTTCAATAAAATGATAAAATGAGACTTCTCAGTGTGATCTCCTTTTGTACCGTTTTGGCGCAATGAATAACACACTTGCTTATGGTCCAAGAGGCGAGGGTTCGAATCCTGGAGGTAGCAGACTTTAAGAGTTTCAATAAAATGATAAAATGAGACTTCTCAGTGTGATCTCCTTTTGTACCGTTTTGGCACAATGAATAACACACTTGCTTATGGTCCAAGAGGCGAGGGTTCGAATCCTGGAGGTATAGCAGACTTTAAGAGTTTCAATAAAATGATAAAATGAGACTTCTCAGTGTGATCTCCTTTTGTACCGTTTTGGCGCAATGAATAACACACTTGCTTATGGTCCAAGAGGCGAGGGTTCGAATCCTGGAGGTATAGCAGACTTTAAGAGTTTCAATAAAATGATAAAATGAGACTTCTCAGTGTGATCTCCTTTTGTACCGTTTTGGCGCAATGAATAACACACTTGCTTATGGTCCAAGAGGCCAGGGTTCGAATCCTGGAGGTATAGCAGACTTTAAGAGTTTCAATAAAATGATAAATTACAAGCAAAGGAAATACTCACTCTCCTTAGTCATCCTTAGGTTGACTCAGCCTTTCAAATATTTATTTTGGAAACATGACAAAAGAATTGTCCTAAAGAATTCGTTGGGACAAGTGGCAAAAATATCACAACAAATTTTTTTTTTTCAGTTTTTTTTTTTTTTTTAGAAAATAAATCGGTGAAGCGACTTTCTTATGCTTAACATGTCTTTTCTCTATTGAAAATTTTACTCTGATTTTTTTTTTGACCACGTCCCAACAATTCGTTGGGACAATCTTTTGGAGTGTGACAAAATGATTTGCAATTTCTCTTAAATCCGAATGACATTATTCTAACATCCGGCATTTGTCCAGCTCGCGTCACACTAGCTTATAATAAATAGAAAAATAATAATAATAATAATAATAATAATAATAATAATAATAATAATAATAATAATAATAATAATAATAATAATAATAATAATAAAATATAAATAATAATAATAATAATAATAATAATAATAATAATAATAATAATAATAATAAATAATAACAATAATATTAATAATAATAATAATAATAATAATAATAATAATAATAATAATAATAATAATAATAATAATAATAATAATAATAATAATAATAATAATAATA
>SEYY01007008.1:2500-5000 GCA_009176605.1 Armadillidium nasatum | reverse complement strand
GGAAAATCTATATTATCATGGTCGATGGTGGCCGACGTGCCCAGATACACGGCGTTTGAAAGTATGCAAGTCAAAAGAAGCTGGAAAACAGATGAAGGGAGTGTGTTCCAGACTTTACCAGTAGAGTATACGTAAGATTGAGCATAGCGGTTAAGTCTGGGGTCGGAGAGTTGGACAGAGAAAGGATGAGACTGTGTAGAAAGGCGTGTCGCACGAGCTCTCTCTCTCTCTCTCTATATATATTATATATATATATATATATATATATATATATATATATATATATATATATATATATATATATATATATATATATATATATATATATATATATATTATATATATATATTGTAAGAAGATTTATAATGAATAAGAATAAATTTTTTCCTTTTTTAAATGAAATTCAGAATAATGTTACTTCTATTGCTGCTACTATTAACTTACTACTACTACTACTACTAATACTAATAATAATAATAATAATAATAATAATAATAATAATAATAATTAAATAATTATAATAATAATGATGATAATGGTAATAATAAATACAATAATATAATTTTAATGTTTTTAATATGCACAATAACCTTAATAATAATAATAATAATAATAATAATAATAATAATAATAATAATAATAAAAATAATAATAATCATTCTTTAAATTATAAAAGAGTATAAACTCTAACAACAGGAAATATTCCAGTCCCTCTCCCCCTCCCTATAAAATATATATATATATTATATATATATATATATATATATATATATATATATATATATATATATATATATATATATATATATATATATATATATATATATATATATATATATATATATATATATATATATATACGACATATATATATATTAATTAGGTTCACATATTTAAAGCTTACTCTCTCTCATTAAAATCTCTATTCACTACCCGACTCCCCCCTCCCCACCAAAAAAAAGGAGAGGGGGAAATATCTCAACATTTTTTGGGTATTTATGTCCGTTTCCCTCTCCCCCTTCCCCTCCCCCCAAGCAAAAAATACAAAAGAAAATACTTTACATTTCAACATGAGAATAAATATTTAGAGAATTTGCATTTTTAATTATACTGAGAAAATAATAATAATAATAATAATAATAATAATAATAATAATAATAATAATAATAATAATAATAATAATAATAATAATAATAATAATAATAATAATAATAATAATAATAATAATAATAATAATAATAATAATAATAATAAATAATAAAAAAAAAAAAAAAAAATAATATTATTTATTAATTATTATAATAATAATAATAATAATAATAATAATAATAATAATTATTATTATTATTATTTTTAGTATTAATTTTAAGTCAGTGAAAAAAAAAAGAAATAACATGCCATAATTATTATTACTATTATTACTATTATCGCTATTATCATTATCAACACCATCACTATTATTATTACTTTTATTAGTTTTTATTATTATTATTATTATCCAATATTAATATTTATTTACATATATATATATATATATATATATATATATATATATATATATATATATATATATATATATATATATATATATATATATATATATATATATATATATAAGGAGAGCGAAGAGCAAGGGTGACAGGACTAGCAACCCAGCCCAATAATAATTGATTATAGCTTACAACAACTCCAGGACCATCATGGGAAACTAAAGATTAAATAGAAGTATTTTCTGAATTTCTTTGGAAAAAGAGTGTTTAAAAGTCAGATAGAAATAGTGCAATTCCTACTGAAAGGGGTACGAACCCTACCTGTGAGAGAGGGGTACAAACCCTACCTGTGTGGAAGGGGTACAAACCCTACCTGTGTGAAAGGGTTACAAATTCTACCTGTGTGAAAGGTGTACAAACCCTTCCTGTGTGAAAGGGGTACGAACCCTACCTGTGTGAATAGGGTACAAACAGTACCTGTGTGAAAAGGGTACGAACCCTACCTGTGTGAAAGGGGTACAAACCCTACCTGTGTGAAAGGGGTACGAACCCTACCTTTGTAAAAGGTGTACAAACCCTACCTTTGTGAAAGGGGTACAAACCCTACCTGTGAGTTTAAATATAACATTCAAGGACTGGCACTGAAACCAACGAGATGAAAAACATAATCTTTTAGAGCACTATGGGAGAGGGAGTTTTAAAAGAGCAGATGGAGAAAGCTGCTGCTCCCTCTGACAGGGTGAAAACCTTCCAGGGAGAAGATAAAGAGAATATATATATATATATATATATATATATATATATTATATATATATATATATATATATATATATATTATATATATATATATATATATATATATATGATTGTGTGTGTATGTGTGTGTGTTTTGTATTACAAGAGGTTACTGTGTATTTACTGTGAGGTTGTCAATACTTGACTGAGGTAATCAGTCATAAAACGAGTTTACAATGGAACGGAATTTTTGAAGGAGGAATTATTTCTCTTGT
>SEYY01007007.1:0-19886 GCA_009176605.1 Armadillidium nasatum | reverse complement strand
TTTTCCTATAAGTCTAATTTATTTTCCTTTACTTTATCGAATACTTAAATAACTTCCAATAAGATACATTTACTCTGTTTACATCACTGCCTTTAATTAAAGTTACCAATAAAGTCAGCTATTCATTTGTTTACTAATATAGTCATTTCTGTTATTTATTTAAAGAAATTCATACATTTACAAAGCATTTAATTTTATTTCATTTTTCTACAGAAAATTGTTATACTGTTAATTTAAACAAATTTTACATTTGTTAAATTTATCATTTCTTTTACCTAAGTATTTCAGTCATTAATTCACTATATTTTAATGGGAATTTTAACTTACTTGCTCAGTCTGTCTCTCCTCTTCTGAATCCCAGGAATTTGTAAAGCCAAATCTCTCTCTTTAATTCTCATAAACTACTAAACGTCTTGAGGTTTAAATAAAAATTATTTGTTAAACTGAAAAAAAAAAAAAAAAAAAAAAAAATTTAAAAGTATAGTAATAGAAAGCATCAACTTTGATTATAAGAGCTACAACTTAATATCACAACATAAATATCAAACACAACTTAATATCATTCATTGAGGTCAATGAGATCTATAGGAAGAAATTTATCTACAGCAAAATAAAATTCAAGAATAAAATATTTTTCAACGTGTTATATAAATTAATCCTTAAATAGAATAAGTCTTTTCATGCAATCGCATCTCCCTGGCTGTTCCTAAACACTGTACTCACTGATGTAGGTAATCTACCATTAAAATCTGGAATACTTTTCCACTCTCCTGGACTTGAACACCATCAGGGTATGAGATCATGTTAAGTCTAATCTGATCCAGGAAGATTTTAGCCCTTACACTGATTAATAATATGAAGGTTTCCTACTTTTTCACATCAATATAAAAAAAAAAAAAAAAAAAAAAAATTAAATGCAAGGAGTCTATTTCATTCTCACTGCGTACCAAAACTTTTTATTGATTTATTTTGTGATAAAAAAAAAAATGAAAATTAATCTTTCCTATTTATCTTAACTGGTGAAATAGGAATGTCAATAAATATTCCTGTATCTAATCACAAGAAATGATACAAGATGTTGAAAAAAAAAAATCCAATATTTAAATGATAAAAAAAAAAAAAAAAAAAAACATTTGAAGTTCATATATATATATATATATATATATATATATATATATATATATATATATATATATATATATATATATATATATATATATATATATATATATATATATATATATATATATATATATATGGACCTTCATTCTTTTATGTTGATGAAAAAATATTTAGATCAGAAAGGTTTCTCCGCCTGTCTTTACTTAGAAGTTAAAAATGAAAATAATAATTTTTAATGATAGAAAGAAATGCATATAAAACTTTTTTGAGCTTCTTTTTTTATTTATTTAATAAATGATATATATATATATATATATATATATATATATATATATATATATATATATATATATATATATATATATATATATATATATATATATAGCGTCCTTTATGATTTTTATGCTTTGAAAATAACGTTTCATCTATTTGAAAAGTGAAGTCATGTCCTCCAATTGGCTCAGAAGTTGACACTGAATTGGCACAAACCTAGAGAAAATAGTTTTATGTAAATCATGAGCTAACAACCTAACCTAATCAAAAAAATAATTTATTATCAATAGCAATTTTGTATTTCTGAAAACATCTCACTGCATCAGTTTCATTTAAAATATTCTTATGAAACCAATAGAAATTATATTCACAATTCATTTTCAACGATCCACATCTTTAACATTAAATCGAGAATTTGAGTGAAATAAATTAATTTTAAATTTTCTTTTGCAAAAATTACTTACAGTGAAGCGCAAAAATTGTAAAAAAAGACGTATTTTTAAATTAATAATAAAATTACAATCAAATACCAATCTTTCCAATCAATATTTTTTCATCAACATAAAAGAACAAAGATATATATATATATATATATATATATATATATATATATATATATATATATATATATATATATATATATATATATATATATATATATATATATATATATATATATATATATATATATATATATATATATATATATATATATATATATATATATATATATATATATATATATATATATATATATATATATATATATATATATATATATATATATATATATATATATATATATATATATATATATATATATATATATATATATATATATATATACGGTATATATATATATATATATATATATATATATATATATATATATATATATATATATATATATATATATATATATATATATATATATATATATATATATATATATATATATATATATATATATATATATATATATATATATATATATATATATATATATATATATATATATATATATATATATATATATATATATATATATATATGTGTGTGTGTGTGTGTGTAATCATTCTATTCTTCTAGAAGTTTTACTTTGTGAGAAATTTTTCTATTTATGTATTTGAACATTTCCCAAGTATCCACTTGGGCTATTACAAACAAAACAAGTCATTTCTTTATTTATATATTATATTTATGCATTTAATCATTTTTGGTAACCAGTGAAATTACCTTCATTTTATTTACTTTAATTTTGGCATCTTACAATACACCTTCGCTTCAGTATTAATAATATAAATTACAAGGATTATTCCATCTAGCATGAGTGGTTGTTGTGCAGAAGTGTTTGAGATACATTGTGGGATAACTAAAAAAAAAACCATTTAATTCCCTTACCTTAAATAATACAACAACTGAACCTATTAAACCTACAAGCATGTTAATATATTAATCTATCCAGTAAAAAGTTTTACTAAAATATTACTCTTTAAATTATACAATCTTTTATAAAACTCCCATCTGCTTTTCTAGTGTACATTTTTTGTTTTTTTTTCAAAACACTTTCATTTTCATGTTAAGCAGTCTTTGTTTTTTTTTTGTACTTATTAACTACTGTTAACCCTAACCAGTTAGTTAGTGGGAAGCAGTTGCAGTGGAAACTCAGTTCTGTTTCATTTTTTTTGTTTTCTTAACTGGTGGTGGTGTACTTCCCCAATTTGATTCTTGATTAACGCAACAATGTGGCTGAACTCACCCAAAATGTAAGTAACCATGAAAGTCCCCTTTCTTTTTCTTGCAGATTTTCAGATAGATTGCATCTTTTAATTCTTACATAATTTGGTAGCAGAGTACAGTGCTGACGTTTAACTCTTACATAATTTGGTAGCAGAGCACAGTGCTGACACTTCTGCTGACATTATCCTATTCACTGAGGTATTTAACTTCATTTTTTTTTCAAATCATATAAATCAACTGATTTATATAATTTGATTTTAATTAATTATGCTAACTAACTCTGTATATTGGTTAATTAATTTTCAACATGAAAAAAAATATATATATATTTTATGGTAGATTGCCGAATGCTGACACATTTCAATTCTAAAGCTTTTCATTCCATCTGACTCCTTTTTTATTTATGTCTACAATACTACATAATTCTATGGAAAAAATTAACAATAATAATACATTTTTTGAGTATGTTTATATTTATAGTTTTTTTAAAAAAATTAAATGTAATTTAAATTACTCATACAGCTTGCAAAAAAAAAATAAATAAATAAAAAAAAAAAAAAACTAACTAATGAAATTTCCAAATTTTATTTTTACATACCTTACCAGAATTTTACAATAAACATCTAAAGTTATTATTCGAATTTCAAAGCTAAAACAGTGTCAATAATTAATGAAAAATATCTTTAGACGTTGATTAATTTTTGTCCCTATCCCAATAAAATGTTTAAATTTATAATTTTTATTTATTTTGCACATTCTCTTAAGATTTGAACTTAAAATATGGTGAAAAAAAAAAAAAAAAAAAAAAAAAAAAAAAAAAAAAAAAAAAAAAAAAAAAAAAAAAATATATATTATATATATATAATATATATATATATATATATATATATATATATATATATATATATATATATATATATATATATATATATATATATATATATATTTATGTGACAATACATAATTCAACTATTTTTTTTTTAAAACCATGATATTGTATATTATATATTAATTAACCTTGAAAGCAGGGTTTGGGATTATTATTTTTTTTTTTTTTATGAATGAAATTCAAAAAAAAAATCATAATTTTTTTATTAATAAACTTAATTGTTAATTGCCTAATTAATAATTAAATTTAATAAATAAATAAATATAATTAGTCAATTTAAACTATAATTTTTAAAAAAAGTAAAAATGTGACTGATTAGAATCAATTTACGTATTTAAATTTTAAAGAAAAACAAGTAAACTATATTATTTAAAAAAATATTTTATGGTTTTATGTTGTTATTTAATTTTTATTATTATATTAAAATAAATATTAAAATTAAAAAATTAAAAAAAACATTTTTAGTTCCTCTCAATATTTAAATTTTGAAGAAAAATAAAAAATTTATTTCTATAATTTGAACATAAGAAAATAGTCAGAGCTTATAATAGAATATTAAATTAAGTGAATTGCTCGGATTAAATTAATCATTAATAAAAATTATCTTAAGAAAAAATATATTTTGTGGTAGATTTCAATCCTATAGCATTTTATTCTTGTTTCCTTTTTTATTTTTATTTATTCACCTCTACATTGTATAGTACTACATAATTCTATGGAATAAGTTAACTACAATAAACTTTTTGAATAAGTTTCTTAATTCAATGAAATTTGCTTGTATAGAATGCAAAAACATAAATAAAAATTTTAAAAATATTTCTATTAAAATTTATGAATTTTGGTAAGTATGCAGTTTATGCCTTTTGCCTATTATTTAGTTATTATTTAAAATATAAACTGGAAATGTAATTTATATTAAAGGAAAAAATGTTTTAATAGAAGAGGGGGGGGGGAGGAATCAAATTCAATAAATTAAAATGTACTTAAGGTATTAAAAATAGATTTCGAACATCATAGAGTTTGGCTTTCATCTGCAACTTGAACAATATCTCACAAGTAATTGGGCAGAGAAACAATCTTAAAATATATCAATACTAATATAGATACATTTCTAAGTTGTCAAATGTACTAAAAGTCATGTTAGCAAATGTTATAAAGTACCTATTAAAAATTTTGCATATATATATATATATATATATATATATATATATATATATATATATATATATATATATATATATATATATATATATATATATATATATATATATATATATATATATATTGAAGCAATACATTCACCTCTAAGCTTTTATCAGATATTTTGTTTTTTAATTAAGGAGAAAATATGATGATAATTTGTAAGATTAGACCAAACTGCTGTATATTAATGTAGGTTAACCCTTCAAGTCCATGTTAGGTTCTCAAACTAGTTTGCTAGATCTAACAAGTCTAACAAACTAGTTTGACTTCACCTAACCTGGACTTGAAGGTTAAACCTATGCTAACGGATAGTAAATAGGACTAACTTCAACCTTCCCTTCCTGTTGGAAACCTGCACTCATTCAGCCTGTGCCGAAGAAAGAGAACCTATCTCAACCCTCTAACTACTGTCCAATTTCTTTAACCTCCATTCTTTCTAAAGTTTTTAAATCTATCCTTAACAGGAAGATTTGGAAATATCTCAATTCTTCTAATCTTACCTCTGATCACCAGTATGGCTTTCGTAAGAAAACCTCTTCTCTGACTCCTAGTCCTCCACTCTTCAGCATTTTGGTGAATCTTTTGTTGAGGTGCTGGACAAATCAAAAGCTTTCAATAGAGTCTGGCACAAAGCTTCGATTTCCAAACTTCCCTCTTTAGGAATCTATCCTCTCTGATTTCCTGTCTGGTAGTTCTATAGCAGCTCGTGTAGATGGCCACTATTCATCCTATAAATCCATTAATAGAGGTGTTCCTCAAGGATCTGTTCTATTCCCAACACTTTTTTTGCTTTTCATTAATGACCTTCTCTCTATTACTTCATCTTCCTATACTGATGACTCCACCCTTCATTACTCTTATTTTGAAAGGTGCCCTCCCAACAACAGTTAATAGACTCAAGGAAGGTGGCCTTGGAGCAACTAACCTCTGATCTTTTACGTATTTCTAGTTGAGGCAGAGAAAACATGTTTGTTTTCAATACCTCAAAAACTCAGTTCCTCCATCTTTCCACACAACTATATCTTCTTCAAGAACACATAACTCAAACCTTCATCTCTCCTTAATATTCTTGGTGTTTCTTTTTCTTGTGATCTTTATTGGAAAAATCACATTTCTCTTTCTAAACAAGCTTCTAAGAGGTTGGGTGTTCTGAGGCACCTACAGTATTTCTTCACTCCACCCTAGTTGCTTGCTCTGTATAGGGGTATTGTTAGCTCCTGTATGGAGTACGCTTCACACATCTGGGATGGTTATACCCATACAACTCTCCTTGAAAAGGTTGTGTCTCAGGCTTTTTGCCTTATCAACTCTCCTGCTATCACTAATTCTCTCCAGTCCCTTTCTGCCTGTCAAATTGTTGCATGGCTCTCTCTATTCTATCACTATTACAATGGACACTGCTTTCCTAAACTTATGTGGCTCATCTGTCTACACAGTCTCATCCTCTCTCTATCTAACTTTGACCCCAGACTTAACCACTATGCTCAATCTTATATGTACTCTACTGGTAAAGTCTAGAACACACTTCCTTCATCTATTTTCCTAACTTTCTATGACTTCTACACCTTCAAACACCATGAATCAGGTCATGTCAGCCTTTAATTTAACCAGGTTCCCGACTTTTCCCCTAACTCTGGTGTCATTTTAGTAGGCCTCTGGCCTTTGCCCACCAGAAATTAAAAAAAAAAATTAGTTCTTATATTAAAAAGATTAATATTATTAAAACAATAAACTAGTTAGACTTAACCTTATCTGCACATGAAGAGTAAGTTCTAAACTAATGGCTAGCCCCTACTTTAACTATTTTAATTTATTGAATTTGATTTATCTACCACCACTATTAAAATAATTTGGTAATACTTTTTTTTTATTTTATTTTTTTTTTTACGGTTAATCGGTGAACGACAAATAATTTTGTGGGAAAAAAAAATAAAAATAAAACATTTTAATTCAAAAAAAAAAAAAATTATTTAAAACTAAAATTATTTTCTTCAATGTGATGTCACGAAATCTTTTAGTACGGCAGAATGACGTAGCCCTATAAAGGTTGTCCGTGCTTTCATGTTAATGGGTTGCCCATAATTTTTTTTTTACTTCCCCATCACAAAAATTTTTTTTTTTTTGGCAACGTATTAATGACTTTTGAACTTAATTTTAATTAAAAAAAGCATGGTAAAAAAATGAATGAAATATACTCATGAATTAAAGATCTTTATTACTTTCATATTTATAAATTAATTCAACATTTCAACTACTTGCTGTAGTCATTATCAAGAGTAGCTGAAATCATGGCAGAAAATGAGTACCAATTGTAAATTTTTTGACATACTTTTCTTGATATTATATATATATATATATATATATATATATATATATATATATATATATATATATATATATATATATATATATATATATATATTATATATATATATATATATATATACTCTCCCCAACTCTATTCAACCTTTACACAGCAGACCTCCCACAACCCCAAACAACTTTCACCCGCATCACCTCATACGCCGACGACATAACTATAGCCACCACTCACGAAGACCTCACCACCGCAACATCACTCACTCAAGACTACCTAACTCAACTCCAAACTTGGCTAGTCGAAAACAGGATGACAGCATCCCCAAACAAATCCTCCATAACCCTCCTAACAACAGACAAACACATATCCAACACCCACCCACAAGTCCTACTAAACAACACCCCCATACCCTTCAACAAAACCCCAAAGATCCTCGGCCTTAACATTTGACACTCGCCTCACTTTCTCCAAGCACATTCAAAATACCACCTCAGCCGCAAACAGAAAACTCAACATCCTCAAAACAGTGGCCAACACAGACATACACAACAACATACAAACCTCAATTGCAATCTACAAACAATTTATACGCCCCACCATTAACTACGCTTCCCCTGTCTGGCACCCTCTGCTCTCCGACAAAACTTAACGACACTCCAAATAATGCAAAATAAAGCCCTTCGCACAATCACCGGCTGCACACGCACAACCCCTCAACAACACCTACACAACGAAACCAAGATACTACCCATAAGGAATCACCTCGAAATGATAGGCACCCAATTTTACGCAAAAACACGCCTACCCACTCACCCATGTCACAATACTCTCCTCCAACCTACCCCACAAAGACTAACACAGCCTCCATCGTCCACCGGCGCCTTTTACAAACAGATCCTAAATCACATCCCCCTCCCCCCCCAATACCACAACAACCAAACATATACACACTCAACTAACACATTCATACATGATCAACAGACCTCCAAACAACATCCTTAACAGACCCCCCCCGAAATAAACCCCGACTTCAACAACCTCCCAAGACACTTACAAACCTCACTTGCAAGATTGAGATGCGGTCACCACCCAAACCTACAACATTACAAACACAAATTCAAAATAAACCAGGCAGCATCTCCCACCTGTACTAGATGCGGAATGGCCCCGGAGACCGTGAAACACTTTCTATTACACTGTCCTTCCAACTCTCGCCCCAAAATCTTCTGGGGCATCACTTCTTTGAAGGATCTCTGGACGAACCGACTGCGGCAGGAAGCTTCATTAGCGAAGTGTGGCCACCTCAACATGGGGTGGTCAGGGGGTGAGAAAAAAAAAAAAAAAATATATATATATATATATATATATATATATATATATATATATATATATATATATATATATATATATAATATATATATATATATATATATATATATATATATATATTATATATATTTAATTTTAAAATATACATATTATACAAGAAAACCATAAACATTTTTTCCATTTTTTCCTGTGATACACATTGCCCCTCATGAACATTAGTAAGTTATAATTTTCATCAGATACAGATGATCTCTTGGCTCCCAAGATATCGCTGCCCATAGAGAACAATCGTTCCATGGTAACGCTGGAGGGAATGGTTGGCACCAAAATCTGTTCACCCAAGAAGGCAGAATTGTTAGCAAGTTCTTGGAGATGGTCTCTAGCCAAGTCTTCAATCTTTCCTTTTGGCTCCTGTTACTCTTTTGTTTCTGGGTAACTTAATGAAAAATGTCATATTGGTTTTCATTATTCTTTTTGTCCCCAGAAGCAGCTCTCGGTTAATGCTTATCAGGATGACGCTTTTTCCTTGCATTGATCAAATCCTCTGATCTTCAAGTGACAAATTTGTATTAATATTTCCTGTTTTATAGTTGGTTTGCTTATAATATTTTAAAAAGATTAGAAATGTTTTATTTTTAACTATTCCTGTTAAAGAGAACCAATTCCGAAGCCTATCTAGGAAAACTGATTGACTGAGAAGAATCACACAGAAGGAACAGTTTGCTGTCTTATGTGGAAAACTTTTAAATAATATATATAATATGAAAATTTCTATTATACTTCAAAATATACTTCTTTGAAGATCTCTGGACGAGACCGACTGCGGCAGGAAGCTTCATTAGCGAAGTGTGGCCGCCTCAACATGGGGTGGTCAGGGGGTGAGAAGGTAAATAAAAAATAATAAAAAAAATATATATATATATATATATATATATATATATATATATATATATATATATATATATATATATATATATATATATATATATATATATATATATATATATATATATATATATATAAATCATAGATTAAAAATCCCAGTACTTAATTAAGATTAAAATGTTTTTTTTTTTTTTTTCATTAGTTTAAGTATGTGGATTTGTACTACTGAAATGCTAAAAATGTGATAGAATGGCTTCAGCTTCTTTATGTTATTATCTATTCTTACAACCAAGAAACACGGTTAAAAAAAGAAACATTAAGTACTTAAATACAAATTTTATAAACTATATATATATATATATATATATATATATATATATATATATATATATATATATATATATATATATATATATATATATATATATATATATATATCATTCTCCATTTTTTCCTGTGATACACATTGCCCCTCATGAACATTAGTAAGTTATAATTTTCATCAGATACAGATGATCTCTTGGCTCCCAAGATATCGCTGCCCATAGAGAACAATCGTTCCATGGTAACGCTGGAGGGAATGGTTGGCACCAAAATCTGTTCACCCAAGAAGGCAGAATTGTTAGCAAGTCTCTTGGAGATGGTCTCTAGCCAAGCCAAGTCTTCAATCTTTCCTTTTGGCTCCTGTTACTCTTTTGTTTCTGGGTAACTTAATGAAAAATGTCATATTGGTTTTCATTATTCTTTTTGTCCCCAGAAGCAGCTCTCGGTTAATGCTTATCAGGATGACGCTTTTTCCTTGCATTGATCAAATCCTCTGATCTTCAAGTGACAAATTTGTATTAATATTTCCTGTTTTATAGTTGGTTTGCTTATAATATTTTAAAAAGATTAGAAATGTTTTATTTTTAACTATTCCTGTTAAAGAGAACCAATTCCGAAGCCTATCTAGGAAAACTGATTGACTGAGAAGAATCACACAGAAGGAACAGTTTGCTGTCTTATGTGGAAAACTTTGTAATATCCATTTTCTCACATTAGACCTTCCTTATTGTTATTACACATTAACTTAAATTCTTTATTCGTATTTTATTTTTATGTTTAATTATTTTTGGTAACCAGTGAAATTACCTTCATTTTATTTACTTTAATTTTGGCATCTCAGATTACACCTTCATTTCAGTATTAATAATATAAATTACAAGGGTTATTCCATCTGGCATGAGTGGTTGTTGTGCGGAGGGGTGTTTGAGATACATTGTGGGATAACTAAAAAAACACTTTAAATAATACAACAACTGAACCTCCTAAACCTACAAGCATGTTAATATATTTACCCACCCTGCAAAAAGTTTAACTAAAATATACGTCTTTAAATTATACAATCTTTTATAAATTCTTACAAGCATGTTAATATATTTATCTACCCTGCAAAAAGTTTAACTAAAATATACGTCTTTAAATTATACAATCTTTTATAAATTCCCCTTTTTTTGTGTGTTTGTGTTAATTTTTTTTTTTCAAAACACTTGCATTTTCATGGTATGCGTCTTTATTTTTTCTTTTTGCACTTATTAACAACTGCGAACCCTGACCAGTTAGCAGATGCTTGGTGTTTATCATTCCAGTTTTGGTGGAGTGGAAAGCAGTTGCAGTGGAAACTCAGTTCCTCTTTTTTTTTTTTTTTTTTTTGAATGGCGATGGTGTGCTTCTTCCATAATTTCTTTCTTGATCAACAGAACAATGAGGCCAAACTCACTCAAAAGATAAACAACCATGAAATTCCCCTTTCTTTTTCTTTTGATTTTACGATAGACTGCATCTTTTAACTCTTACATAATTTGGTAGCAGAGCAGAGTGCTGATGTTTCTGGTGACCTTTTCCCACTTACTGTAGTGATTAACTTTGTAAATTTCTTCTTAAATATTATATAAATCAACAGATTTATATAATTTGATTTTAATTATGCCGACCCTGGTTAAAAGTAGTAGTGAATCATTTATTAAATGAATTTTCAACATAAAAAAAATTATATATTTTGTGGTAGATTGCCGAATGAATTCATTCCCTCTAGTTTCTTTTTCATTCACATCTACAGTACAACATAATTCTATGGAACAAATTAACAATAAACTTTTTGAGTAGGTTTATATTTATAGATACCATACAGCTTATACTTTTTAAATTAAATTTATAATTTAAATTACTCATACAGCTTTACAAAAATAAATAATAAAAAACTAATAGTAATGAAATTTATAAATTTTATTTTTATATAACTTACCTGCCTTTTACAATATCCAAATGTTATTATTCAGATTTCAAAGATAAAACAGTTACGGGTGTCAATAATTAATGAAAAATATCTTTGGACATCGATTAATTTTTATTTCATTTAGCACATTCTCTTGACATGAACTAAAAATTAAAATTAAAACTAAATTTAAAAAAAAAGAGTGTTTTAAAAAAAAAAATCAGTTGATTTTAATTTTGCAAACCTATATATATATATATATATATATATATATATATATATATATATATATATATATATATATATATATATATATATATATATATATATATATATATATATATATTTGAGAGAGCATGAAGTGACTTTTTTTTATATTCCTGAAATTGTAAAATATATTAACCTTGAAACCAGAGTTTGAGATTTTTTAAAATTTTTATGAATTAATTAAATTAAAAGATATGATTTTTTTTTGGCTACGTCTTTTTTTTATTAGTAAGCTTATTCACCTAATTAATAATTAAATATTACTCAGCAATTATCTTAAGTTATTTAAACTATATAATTTTGAAAAAGTACAAACTATTTTAATTTTTTATTTTTATACAAAAATGACAAAAATTCACTGCATTTAAATTTTGGAACACTCATCACTTAAAATTTGAAGAAAAATTAAACATTAATTTCTATAATTAGAACATAAGAAAATGAAGACAGAGTTTAGAAGTAGAATATTAAATGTAAGTCAATTCGTCTCATTGAGTCAATTATTAAAAAAAAAATATATATATATATATATATATATATCTTAGAAAAAAAAAATATTTTATGGTAGATTGATGAATAGTAACACATTTCAACTCTGAGATACTTCATTCATTTTAGTTCTTTCTATTCACCTCTACAGTACTACACAGTTCTATGGAAAAAGTTAAATACAAGAAACTTTTTTGAATAAGTTTATATTTATAGATACTACATAACATTTGTTTTTTATTTTTTTAATTAAATAAAATTTGTGATTATTAAAGGTTTATGCATCAAGGTCTTCCTCGTATAGGATGCAAAAAAAAAAAAAAAAAAGAAAACAAATCAAAAAATATTTCTAAGTTTTATATAACTCACTAACTTTTTGCAATAAATTTCTAAATCTAGAATTCAAAAGGTAAAACAGTGTTGCAGGTTTCAATAATTTAGTAAAAAAAATTTATCGGACTTTGAATAAATTTTGACCCAAGCAAAATAAAATGCATAATTTAATATTGATTTTAATTTATTTTATTTTTTTCAAGTTCTCTTCTGATATTGTGAACTTAAAGATATCAAATATGAAGACAGTGATATTATTATTTTAAAAAATCAAAAAAATTGTCTTACAAAACAAATCACATTAAAAAATAACATTTATTTAATTGGTAATAGTCTGGTACAGGTAAGCATTTCTTTTCTTCTTAATATATGGAAGTAAAATGATCTGAAATCCTTTTTTTTTAGGTAAACTGAGACTTGAAAAATGATTTTGTATACTAAAAAGACACACACACAAAAAAAACAAAAAAACAAAAAAATTAAAAATGTAATTAACAAGAGTAATACAATAATTAAACAATACATTATACAACTCAGTGGTGTATTATCATCTGACTATGTAATACCAGTGATTTTTTAACATTCTTGTAAAAAAGAAGGCCAGTGGAAGAACAGTTGCTTCACCATTCGGAATAAAAATATAATTTTTTTAATTTTCTTTTTCTTTTTATTATATATTTATATTACTCTTCCGTGAAAGAAATGTGTAGAATGCATTTAAAACATATTTTGACTTCCTATTTTTAACATAGTGAAAAATAAAGTGGTATCATTTCAGATTAAATTATTATCATATACTTTTTTTAAGTACTTAAAATATCTAGCAGCAACATTATGAAATATATATATTTTTGTGGTCAATCTCTACCTATATCACTGTAAGGTGTAGGCACATTCACTGTAATCAGCCTAATTATATCATTTTATAACAGGATTTTTAGAACTTTAACTATTTTTAAATTAACTGAATTTGATTTTCCGACTCATTTTTATTGCTTTTCTTCAATATAAATTACATTTCCAGTTCATATTATGAATAACTACCAAATACCTAGGTAAGAGACGATTCATGCATAATAACCAAACATGATGTTATTGTAAGAAAATCCATAGTAGGATAAGAAAATAGAAACACTGATATAACTATCAGAAATGAGTACTATGTTATGCTCGAAAATGAACGCTAGGATAACACTCACGATTGTAAATAAATTAGCTGGAATATATCACAATTCAGAGTACAATATCCTGAAATAAAGGTGAAGCTGATGTACAAACGCAACAAATCACAAGAGTTTTGAATTAAAATCCCAAACTTTTACAAATTGAGAGGAATCACTTAAATTAATGATATGGTACAGAGTCTAGCATTCCAACGCCGACCGTCACAGAATGTGCGGGCGACCACAAGGTTAATTGGAGATATTGACTTTTGGTTTTAAATTCGGGTAATGCAATCCTAGATGCTATTCTTGATATGATGAATCTATCTTGTGTGTCGTTGTCATACATTTTAGCTGATGCTTCAGCTAATTTGACGCTACGCTCTACTGCTTGTGAATGGCACGGAAATCTTAAAATATCAATTTCAGCAGGAACGTAAATAATAATCGTTTTAGTTCATTATCAAAAATAAATACTGTAAGTGGTGGTTCAGTAAGCGTAAGTGAATGCCAGTCAATTAGATCTATATATTCATCTGCTTTGGAATTTAACGTAGAAATCTTAAATTCACAAACATTTTGTTCTACTTTAGCAATTTGTCTACATTTTGAAATTCTTCAAAGGCCCAACTCACTCACTCGATCACTCGATCTATCTATCTATCTATCTATCTATCTATCTATCTATCTATCTATCTATCTATCTATCTATCTATCTATCTATCTATCTATCTATCTCTCGTGTTTTCGGTTGTCGGACAACATTATTAATAGAACATATTCTGGATGACCAAAATATGGGCTTCTTTGCAATGTTCAATCTATTATGATCTTTAGCTTTTAAGGCAGATATCGAGATTTTTATTATGATATAAAAGTGTTCACCCCCATTCCAACAAGATGACTGAGTTTTAATATCAAATCAAGCGCATGTGTAAACTCTATTAACATACTCTGTTAACTCATGTCATGAGTTAACAGAGTATGTTAAATGAAACATATGATCTCAAACCTCTATTTGCTGTCGTTAACCACCTGAAATGACTCATTTTTCCTGGATCCATTCGTGACAAGCTTAATGAAATATTTCATTTGAAATTCCAATATACATTTAGTAGAAATATTGTTGACCTGTACTAAGTTCATCAAGGGCAGCATCATGTAAAGTTATTTCATCTTTTCAAAGCTTATTACAGCATCTTTTTGAAATATCGAAATTTTTTTCCATTTTCTCAACAGTAACCATTTGGTAAAGTAGTTTTTCCGTCCAAATAAATGTTGCAATAGTTGACGTAATGGCAATTCATTTGTAAGCAACAAACAAGCAAACCATTGCAAAGGACGACTCATAGAAAACTCAAGTTGTCTTATGGTACCCTTTTTAAAACCTGTACTAACCCTTGTTCCATCACAACCAACAGTTGCAACTTAGAAAGATCATTTTTTTTCTAAAAAAAAATGTAAATATGCTCGTTTTAATATTATATGAACTGCCAGATATAGGAGTGACATGACCAAAATATATAGATCCTGGTTCTAAAAGTAGAACAGAATGTTCTTCTGTTATGTTTTTAATAGCTACCCTTTCTCCTTCATTAACCCGATTTTTAGTCTTGTCTTTTCGACCGTCAAAGTATATCCCACATTCCGATGAAGAATGTTTTGCCTCATTTTTCCTTTTCAAGTTACTGCGGGTTATTCTTTTCCTTCTGGTTTTGTTACGATCGACTACTTTAGAAGAATTGTCTTTAGGTAATTATTCCCATATCTTTTAATGTTGCAAGAATGTGCTACATTTGGAAGCTCAAATCTCATTTGCGAAATTAAAGGAGGATCTTGACTTATTGTTTTTCTTTTCATATGGTTTATATTCAGTACCTTCATTTTCATCAGAACTAGAATTCAAAATGTGTCCCATAACAGAAAGAGAGAGTCTATTAGCTGTTTTTTCTTCATTCTTGCAATTGAACATTCTAACTTCTTTCTGCTGTAACCAACGTCGTGTCGCAAAGGTAAAGAGTCAAGTGAATTAGAAAGAGCGGAACAGTTTATAAGTCTTTTAGTCTTTGACTCAACCTTATCCAAAAGACAGGTGAAACCTGAGCCAACCCAGATATGAGCAGTACTCCATACAAGGGCGGATGAGACCCTTGTATAATTGGAGTAACTGCAGGGAAGGAAAAAATTCTCGCAGTCTAAACAGAACTCCCAGCTTCTTTGAAGCCGAACTAGCAAGCATTGTGATATGAAGTTTCCAAGAAATTTTCTTGTTTATGCGTAGACCAAGAATGTTTGAAATGTCAACAGGAGAGATTGGGGAACGATTGAAGAAATAGGAAAGTTGGAAGGTGTCTTTAAGAGGGAAATATCTAGAAGTTGAGTTTTTAAAGAGTTGAATTTCACAAGGTTGAGACGACCCCACTGAGAAATTCTATCCAGATCTGCAAGAATGGAATCGGAAAGATGAAGACGAGAGGCAACTCTAGATGCAAATGAAGGAGCAGATTTGAAATGAGAAGAAGAATGGAGGGTTGAGTCATCGGCATATGAATGGAAAGGGTTAGATGAGCAGCTGAGATCATTAATGAAAAGTAAGAATAGAGTAGGAGATAAGACAGAACCCTGAGGAAGACCACTATTGACAGGAAAGGAAGAAGAAGTCGCTCCATCAACAACAGCCGAAATGGAATGATTAGAAAGAAAGCTAAACATAAGTAAGCAGTGACGCATGCCATACCCGGTCAAATGCCTTAGATTTGTAAAGCGCCACCACACAAGTCTCCCCTTAGTCCCTAAGGGTAGAAGACCATAAATCTTTGAGATAGGAAAGTATATCACCAGTAGACCTCGAACGTCGAAACCCATACTGATGATCAGAAAGAAAGGAATGAGATTCCAGATGGTCCAAGAAGTGAGAATTGAGAAGGGTTTCAAAGATCTTAGACAGAATACAAGTGAGAGTAGGGCGATAGTTGGAAGGAATAGGCTGAACCAATGTGCGCTTCCAACACTGAGGGAAAGTATTAGTATTGAGGAATAGAGAGTACAATTGAACGAGGGACGGAGCACACTCAGAAGCACACTCCCTTAAAACTCGGGGAGGAATGCCATCCAGGAAGCTTGCCCTCCTTACGTTTATAGATTTCAGAAGCCCATGCACCTGATCAAATGTAATCACAGGTAAAGGCATGAGACCTCTGAGAGGAAAAGAAGTAGGAAGAGGATTGTCGGAGTCGTCCAGGGTTGAATTAGAGGAGAATAGGAGGCCGAAGAGATTAGCCTTTTCAGTTGGAGTGTTAGCAACAGAACCAACTTCCTTTGACTTCCACACCTTCAAATACAGTGTATCGGTCATGCCAGCCTTTATAGGAAATTTGTAGGAAACCAACTTGAAAAGACCTTATATATATATATATATATATATATATATATATATATATATATATATATATATATATATATATATATATATATATATATATATATATATATATATATATATATATATATATATATATATATATATATATATATATATATATATATATAAATATATACCATTATTTTTTATTTTTTAATTTATTATATATCATATTATATTTTATCCTATTATTATTATTAAAAAATTTTAGTTATTAGATTATTATTTTTTTTTAAGTCGTCAATTACTATTATTATTATGATTATTAAATATTATAATTATTTTATTTGTTTAAACATTGAAGAAATGAGTACTTAATAGTAAGAGAAGATCTAAAAGCCTTTCTAGGGTAAGGCTGTGAAAAAGAAGAATCTGCCTTCATGGAAGAAAGGCAAATAACTTCCATATTTAATACAATTTTTTCCATATGCAAAACTATTTTTTCAAGAAGAAACAACTACGATTCCATTGTTTGAAAACTGAAACACGAACCTTAACTAACCTGTAATTCTAACCTTTACCATTGAAGCCACAGCTACCTATAGTAATTATACTACTTTTATTATATTTAATCCTAATAATAACACAAATAATAATTATCCCCTTTTTAATATATTTATTCTTAATTATAAACATTATATATATATAATATATATATATATATATATATATATATATATATATTTATTATATAATATATATATATATATATATATATAAGTGGTAAGTGGTAACGTATAATAAAAGTGGTTCAGTGTGTTGGGATAGGCCTAGCAAGCCACCAATTGATTGTCTTGCTCAAGAAACTCATGTCTCATTCGAGACAGCTGACAGGTGCTAGCACCTACAGGAGTATGGTGAATATATATATATATATATATATATATATATATATATATATATATATATATATATATATATATATATATATATATATATATATATATATATATATATAAATATATATATATATATATATATATATATATATATATATATATATATATATATATATATATATATATATATATATATATATATATATATATATATATATATATATATATATATATATATATATATATATATATATATATATATATATATATAACCCAGATAAAAAAAGTTTAGAAGAAAATAATAATTTTTTTAAAAAAATTAGATTTTAAAAGATAAAATATTAAAAAGTATTAAAATAATAATTAAATTGGTGTGAAGTTTCGAAACATTCGAGGTCCATTCCTATTATATATATATATATATATATATATATATATATATATATATATATATATATATATATATATATATATATATATATATATATATATATATATATATATATATATATATATCTATATATATATATATATATATATATATATATATATATATATATATAATATATATATATATATATATATATATATAGAAGGAGGAATGGGGGGTGTAGAAGTGGGAGGAAGGAAACTTGAGGAGGTGAATGAATTCAAATATCTAGGAATGTTGATGGAAGATAAGGGTGGGACGGAAAAAGAAATAAAGAATAGAGTGGTAGAAGGAATGAAAGTGTTGGGGTATGGAAGAAAGGAAAAATTTCAAAAGAAATAAAAATAAGAATGTTTGAATGTATGTGTTTACCTTCAGTAATGTATGGATGTGAAACATGGATGATAAGTGCTCGAGCAAGGAAAAGTTTGAATATCTTTGAGATGAAAGGTTTGAGAGTGATATGTAAATTGAGAAGGATTGATAGGATTAGAAATGAAAGAATAAGGGAGATGTGTAAATGGAAGAAGGGTGTAATTGATAGAGAGGAGGAGGATGTGCTAAAATGGTTTGGACATATGTGTAGAATGAATGAGGACAGAATGGTAGGCAAGGTACTTAGGGGGAGGGGAAGGCCAAAGTGAAGATGGATGGATGGAGTAAGAGAGATTTTGGGTGGAAGGAATTTGAGTTTAGAAGAGGGTAGAAGACTTGCGGAGGACAGAGTGAGATGGAGGGGGGGGGGGGTGAAAGGGGTTGAAAGGTAAGAATGGGTATGTTTGTGAGGGAATTGTGGCGGGCACCACCCCACGAAAGTGGGAAAGGTGATAGTGAAATAAATAAATAATATATATATATATATATATATATATATATATATATATATATATATTATATATATAATATAATATATATATATATATATATAT
>SEYY01007006.1:37500-47477 GCA_009176605.1 Armadillidium nasatum | reverse complement strand
GGTGGGAACAAATGAAAGGGAGAGAGAGGAATTCTGGGAAAATCTGAGTGAGTGTTTGGGGAAATTTGATAATGGAGATCATATATGTTTGTTGGGAGACCTGAATGCGAGGGTGGGTAATAGAAGTGTGAAAAGAATAGTAGGACCCTTTGGGGTAGAAGGTGTGAATGAAAATGGGACTGAATTAATTGGAATGTGTGCTGCAAGAAGATTGATGATTGGTAATACATGGTTTATGAAGAAAGATATTCATAAGTATACATGGGTGAGTGGGGTGAATGGGGAGAAGAGACTGTTGGATTTCGTATGTGTGAGATGGGAAGAGAGGAGTAGATTATTAGATGTAAATGTATTAAGAGGAGCAGCCATGGGTATATCTGACCATTACTTAGTAGTGACGAGGGTCAAGGTTAAGGGGGTTGGGAGAAAGTAAAGGTGAGAAAGAGGGTGGTGGAGGTGGTGCGGGTAGAAATTCTGGAAGAAGAAGAAAATAGAAGTGATTACATAAGAGGAATAAGAGAGAAGTGGAGAGAGGTATTGAGAAGTGAGGTGGAGGATGTTGAAGAGGAATGGAATAAATTGAAGATAGCTTTAGTGGAGGTTGCGAGAAGTGTGTGGGAGGAAGAAAATAGGGAATGGAAGGCGGAAAGGGAGTGAATGGTGGAATGAAGATTTGGAGAATATGGTGAAAAGAATAAAATAAGTGGATCATTCCTTGAATTTAACAACAAATTAGACTTTATTCTCATCTTAATTTCATTAATTATGATTCGAACCAGATAATAATTCTAATATATGACAATAACAACTGCTTAATCAAACTACTATTTAAAACGACATATAACAAGGCTTTTAACCTCTTAACTAAACTACTACTATTCTAAACTATTATTCATTTTTACTCTATTTATACAACAGAAATGACTTATATATATATATATATATATATATATATATATATATATATATATATATATATATATATATATATATATATATATATATATATATATATATATATATATATATATATATATAAAAATAAAATAATGTACAAAATATGGAAACAATTTTTATGGGAACAATTTTTATATATATTAAACATTTAAAAACACACACATTTTAAAAATACTGAAAAAATGGAAATAAACTAATTAAAATGCAAAACAATGTATCTCACCTAAAAAACTTAACTATTATTAAACTACATCACTAAAGTTGTTATAATAATAGTTAAGTTTTTTAGGTGAGATACATTGTTTTGCATTTTAATTAGTTTATTTCCATTTTTTATCAGTATTTTTAAAATGTGTGTGTTTTTAAATGTTTAATATATATAAAAATTGTTCCCATAAAAATTGTTTTATTATTTTTACATTATTTTATTTTATTTTATTTTGTTTTAATGTCAGATTTTAAAGTATATATTATATATATATATATATATATATATATATATAATATATATATATAATATATATATATATATATATATATATATATATATATATATATATATATATATATATATATATATATATATATATATATAATATATATATATATATATATTATATATATATATATATATATATATATATATATATATATATATATATATATATATATATATATATATATATATATATATATATATATATATATATATATATATATATATATATATATATATATAAAAACTTGCAAAGAAAACTGCTAAATTCATTTCAAAGAAAACGCTTCGTATTTAATACAATACATCTTCAGTGCTGAAAATAGAATGAACAAAATTACAAAAATCATCGGATAATTTTTTTTTTTTTTTTTTTATAAATATAATTAATGAAAATATGTGAAGCCCAAAAATATTAAAAATAGTAGTTTTAAATATAAAAGAAATGGAACCTATATGTAAAATAAGAAGCAAGGCTTTAGTAAAAAGGGAATGGATGAATAACACTAGGAATTAGGATAAACACAAAATTGAGCGAATGAAAATGAAAACTCAGAACTACACTATTCTTAACCTCAGGCCTTACCTCAGTAAAGTTGCAGTGTGGCGGTAGGATGCTTAAAGACAAGGAGAGACAGATTGAGAAACGAAAGAATAAGAGAAGAGGTAGGTGTAAAAGCTATGCTGAATAAAATGGACGCAGCCAGATTGAGGTGGTGGGGACACTTGGAGAGGATGGAGGAGGGGAGAGTAGCCAAGAGGAGGTTTGAGTGAAGGCCTGGAGGAGCAAGACTGAAAGGAAGACCTAGGAAGAGATGGAAGGACTCAGTGGAAGAATCTTTGAGAAGACACAGAATGCCGTCTATGCAAGACTGATGGAGGAAGAAGTGTTAGAAGACAGGGGGATGGAGAAGAATGCTGGCCCCGCTGACAAGGTCTAAGACCTTCCTGGGAGCGGTTATAATAATAATAATAATAATATATATATATATATATATATATATATATATATATATATATATATATATATATATATATATATATATATATATATATATATATATATATATATATATATATATATATATATATATATTAGTATCTTTAAATATTTGGCACCACAGTCAAAATGGAAATTAAAATTTAAACACAGAAAATATTTTGATACTGAAGTAGAATTTTGTAGTTTGTTCGTACCTTTTGCTATTTATTGATTTTTTTATCTATATTATGATTTTCATTTATTTATTTATTGAAATAATTTTTATGTAGTTTTTTTTCCTTTGAATTTTATATGTTTCGTAATTTTTTTAAATAATATTCTTTATCGTATTTAAAACCTTGGTAATGGGTAGAAGCTTCAAATCACCAAATATTGTCATGAATAAATGTTTAAATATATATATATATATATATATATATATATATATATATATATATATATATATATATATATATATATATATATATATATATATATATATATATATATATATATATATATATATATATATATATATATATATATATATATATATATATATTTCAGTTATGTTTTATAAATATAGTAAAAATGAATAATAGTTTGTAATAGTAGTTTGGTTAAGCGGTCAAATCATTGTTACATATAGTTTAATAATAGTAGTTTAAATAAGCGGTAGTCATAGTACCATTTTTGTTAGGCTTATTCGTTATTATTTCTGAATTGAAAGCGTTCTTCATGCTTATTGAAAAGAAATTTTCCATGTTAAATGTCGAATTCAAATAGTTCTTGTCTTCTTTAAATCACCAAATATTGTGTCATGAATAAATGCAGCAGCAGCAAATCAGTATCCATGTGTTCAGAATCCTTGAATCATTCTTTGCAAATTTCCCTTGTCAAGCGTCGAATTCAAACAGTTCTTATTTTCTAAATTTTTGAATGTAAAGCGTTCTTCATATTTCATGTAAATAAATCTCTCTTGTGAGGCGTCGAATTCAAGTAGTTCTTACTCTCTTTCTATCTAAATTTTAGGTTTGTCGTCATCTTGAGATTTCTTCACCAGCTTCTTCAGTTTTTTATATATTAATTACAGTCCTCTTATGCAAATATTATCCATTTTTAAGTTTATTTCAAATATAATAAAAAATTACAAATTACATTTTATATATAGTTCTTTTTCGTATCACATATACATAAATATATATTCTGATAATATAATTTTGAAGAGAAAGTTCGACATTTGATAGAACTAAATTTAAATATTAAATTTTATATGCATTTATTTACTTCTTAATTAATATTATATAGTTATTTTTTTCTTTTACAGTTAAATTTATAACTTAATAATTATCAACACAAATATTTTTAATATTAATTTCAATAGTTTTAATTTTTAATACTACTTTTTGTTAATTAGTTTTTTTGTGTTCTTGTGTGTAAACGTCTTTGTGCTAGTGTGCGTGTGGTTGTGCGTACGTGCGCTCGTGCTTGCGTGTGTGATTGAGTGTGTGTGTGTGTGTTTCTTTGAATATCTATTTTGAGTGATTGTGGAGTTGGGCTTAGATGAGGGCTTTCTATTACCTTTGCTAACGCTCGTTGAGTCAGATCTAATTTCGCATCTGTTGAACATTACCTCACTAATGCTCGTCTTAATCTTTTGCCTCTGTATGAGCCCAGCTGGACAGGGATTCTTTCTCTAGCAATCTTAATGTCTCTAACTACAACTTTTTTCAAAATTTACGACAAAATGGTGGAATATGTGCCTATATTAACATTAACACTCCTGTGAAACGTCTCGTAAATCTAGAATCTCCTGATTTCGACCTTTTATGGCTTAAAATCTGTCTTCCTACTACTCCACTTATCTTGTGTTTCTGCTACTGCTCCCCTAATGGAACAGATTTTCCAATTCTTTTTCAATATCTTACTACTTCTCATGAGACTGTTACTTCTTCTCATCCAAATGCTGAAGTCCTCTATTTGGGAGATTTCAATGTACACCACACTGAGTGGTTGGGTTCCCCTCCTACTGATACAGGTGGGAAGGAGGCCAAGTCGTTCAGCATTCTTAACGATCTGGAGCATTTAATAGGGAACACACACACATTCCAGATCGTCCTAACCAATTCTTGAATACACTTGATTTATGTTTCACCACTACTCCTTCTGGTTATAAATACACCATTTTCCCTCCTATTGATAACTCTGACCATAAACTTATAGCTCTTAGTTATAATGCTTTCTCTCCAACAGCTCCACCATTCCCTAAACGTACTTTCTGGCACTTTAATCGGGCTAATTGGCGAGGGCAATGCGTCGCTTTTTTGCTAACTACTATTCATTTATTTAAACTCTCTTCATAGTTATATTATCAATATATATTTATATAGATACAGTATATCCGATACAGTGAAAACCAATATAAATGCAACGTATAATTTTTTATCATCTTTAGTCAATGATGGAGTTTAGAAGTTTCGTTAAAGCAATATAACGACTTTACGGTAGAGCTAAAGCCGTGCTGAAGAAGAAGGAGGGTTAAGAAACAAAAGGAACCACGTATGACAGAAGTCGAAAAATGGAATTCGTTCACTTCGACGTAAGAAGATTTAATTTTGTTTACGCAAAGTACGAAGAAAGCATCCACTACAGTTCTTCACTTGAAGAGAATATCATCGATTTAAACGAAAATATGACGAGCAGCATAAGAATGCTGCAATGAAAACTGAAACTCATTTAATTTTATTTCAACGAACACAAGAAAATTAATTAAAGGACAACCCCGACTTGCAACAAACACAAGAAAATTGAAGGACAACTCCTACTAGAAACCGAAATATTGAAAAAATATAAAGGAAAAATACACTACTAGTCTTCATCTGAAAAACCTATGAACAACTAAAAGGATACCTTATAATTACATTCGTGATGGTCAAAAATATCTTCAAATAAAAATCGTCAATAAATTGGTATGAGGTGGAGAAATAGTGCTTTAATAGGAGGAAAAACAGCTGTGGTAACATCGGATAAAAAAGAAAAGACAAAAATTACATCGAAAATCTCCATAAAGAGAAGAGCAAGGATTATAGACGTCATTAAAGTATTATCCGAAAAAAAACAAATTTTTCGCATTCTGGATAAAAAATTTCTAGAGTTTGAAAGCCATGGCAGTTCTAAAGTGAGTTTACATTCGTCAAATAGCACTAAAACAAGCAGTGTTAAGAAAAATAAAATATAATATCCGCCATTATGTCAGTTTTGCTCTCTGCGCACCTCTAGTTACCCATCACGCCGAAGCTGTAATCATTTCAAGAGATGTTAAAAAAGGTTCAAGCAGCTTACAAATTCTTCTCCCAAGACGAGAGACTCTTCTGTGAAGACTTGAAGACTGGATATGAATGAAAAGTCGAGTGCAAAAATCAAGAGAAGGAAAAATTTACACTAAAGAATTAGAAGAAAGTCATTGATTGTGGTAAATATTCAAAGGAGATTCAAATTTAGAATAATCTGCAGAGGGAAAAGTATCATCGTTATTATAATTATTATTAATAAAGTTGATAATAATATTTCAACTACTTTTCCATAATTATTAATTTATTATTTATACATATAAAAATGAAACAATTTAACTTTAAGAAATATTTATTTATTTATAAAAAGGATGTATTGTTTTTAAAGGGTCAAAAGAATTGTTTTATTTACATTTCTTACTTTTTTGAACTTCACAATAAATTTAATAGATTAATTTTGTATGATTATTTCAAGTTTTTAGTTTTAAGCCAGAATTGTTGTTCGATTCTTAACATTTGTCATAAAAATTAAAATGTCGGGATGAAAGGAACTAGCTCCTGCGTTTTTATTCATATGAAATCAGCAGCAGCAAATTTGTTAACTAATTAGAAGAAATTCACGATATTGAAGAGCAGAATATAAACATCAGTATCCATAGGTGTGCACAAGACTTGAAGCATTCTATACATCAGCAGCAGCAGCAAATCAGTATTCATGTGTTCAGAATCTTTGAAGTATTCTTTGTAAGTTTCTATTTTCAAGCGTCGAATTTAAACAGTTCAAATCATCTACATTTTTTAATGTCAAGCGTTCTATATATCCATATAAATAAATTTCCCTTCTGAGGCGTCGAATTCTTCCTTTGTAACTAAATTTTATATTTGTCGTCATCTTCAGACTTCTTCAGTTTTTTATATGCTCTTATAACCATCAGCAGCAGCAGCAGCAATCAGTATCCATTTTTTTATATGCTCTTATAACCATCATCATCATCATCAGCAGCAGCAGCAGCAGCAGCAGCAGCAGCAGCAGCAGCAGCAGCAGCAGCAGCAGCAATCAGAATCCATGTGTTTAGAATCTTTGAAGGATTCTTTGGAATTTTTCATTTTCAGAATTCGAATTTAAACATTCGATATCTTCTAAAGTTTGGACAGTCAACCGTTGCTCAACTTTCATATACAGGAATTTTCCTTGGGAGGCATCGAATTGAAGACCTTCTTTCTTCATTTCGTACTGCAAATTAGGGTTGTCATGACTTTTATTCTTCTTCTTCTGGATCTTCCTCACCTTTCTGTACATAAATTAAATGGCTTTAATAAATATGTTATCCATTTTTAATATTTTTTCAAATATGATAAAAAATTACAAATTACATTTTATATATATATATATTTTTCTTTATCGTTTCACATTTACATAAATATATATTCTGATAATATAATTTTGAAGAGAGAGTTCGACATTTGATTGAACTAAATTAATATATTAAATTTTATAATATTAATTATTTCTTAATTAATATTATATAGTTATTTTTTTCCTTTTACAGTTAAATTTATAACTTAATAATTATCAACACAAACAATTTTATAGATTAATTACTGCCCAAAATATTGACAACATTTCTAAACTTCAAAATTAAATGAAGTGCTTGAAAATTCAAAATTTTACTCTTTTTATTAAACAAATACAATTGTAAAATAATAATAATAATAATAATAATAATAATAATAATAATAATAATAATAATAATAATAATAATAATAATAATAATAATAATAATAATACGAAATATAAATAAAAAAATGGAGATATTGAACTCGCATTTATTGGAACTAATATAAATTGATACATATGCTAAAAATAATTTAAATAATCAATAATTAAACAGCCTTCGACCAATGAAATTTACTTCTCCTTCCTATACTATATATATATATATATATATATATATATATATATATATATATATATATATATATATATATATATATATATATATATATATATATATATATATATATATATATATATATATATATATATATATATATATATATATATATATATATATATATATATATATATATATATATATATATATATATATATATATATATATATATATATATATATATATATATATATATATATATATATGAACGCTTGGATGGCAAGCGTCCCGGATGGTATTTCTCCCCGAGTTATAAGGGAGTGTGCCTCTGAGCTGGCTCTGTCCCTCGTTCAACTCTACTCTCTATCCTTCAATACTAATATTTTTCCTCAGTGTTGGAAGCGCGCATTGGTCCAGCCTATTCCAAAGAAAGGTAGCCGCTCTGATCCTTCTAACTATCGCCCTATAGCTCTTAATTGTATTCTGTCTAAGATCTTTGAAACTCTTCTCAATTCTCATTTATTGGATGATTTATGGCTTTCGACGTTTGAGGTATACTGGTGATATACTTTCTTATCTCACAGATTTGTGGTCTTCTGCCCTTAGGGACAATGAGGAGACTTGCGTGGTGGACGCTTGACATATCTAAGTCTATTGACAGTGTATAACATGCGACACTGCTTTTCAAGCTCCCCTCCTTTGGCTTTCCTCCTTCTCTTTGCTTACTTATGTCTAGCTTTCTAATCGTTCCATTTCGGCTGTTGTTGATGGAGCGACTTCTTCTTCCTTTCCTTTCAATAGTGGTGTTCCTCAGGGTTTCTGTCTTATCTCCTACTCTATTCCTACTTTTCATTTATGAATTTCTCAGCTGTTCATCTTACCCTATCCATTTATATGCCGATGAATCAACCCTCCATCCTTCTACTCATTTCAAATGTGCTCCTTCATTTACATCTAGAGTTGCCTCTCGTCTTCATCTTTCCGATTTCATTCTTGCAGATCTGGATAGAATTTCCCAGTGAGGTCGTCTCAACCTTGTAAAATTCAACTCTTTAAAAACTCAACCTCTAGAAATCTCTCTCTCTCTCTCTCTCTCTCTCTCTCTCTCTCTCTCTCTCTCTCTCTCTCTCTCTCTCTCTCTCTCTCTCTCTCTCTCTCTCTCTCTCTCTCTCTCTCAAAGACACCTTCTAACTTTTCTATTCTTTCGATGGTTCATCCCTCACTCCTATTGACAATATAAACATCCTTGGCCTTCACATAATCATAAAAAAATGTCTTAGAAACCTCATATTACAATGGTTGTAGGGCGGCTTCAAAGAAGTTGGAAGTTCTGTTTAGACTGCGTGAATATTTTCTTCCTCGCAGTTACATAAATTATACAAGGGTCTCATTCGCCCTTGTATGGAGTACTGCTCTCATATTTGGAGTGGCTCAGGTTTCACCCGTTTTTTGAATAAGGTTAAGTCAAAGGCTAAAAGACTTATAAACTGTTCCGCTTCTTCTAATTTACTTGACTCTTTATCTTTGCAACGCGACGTTGGGGCCTTGTCACTTTTTTATAGTTACTACAGTGGCAAGTGCTCGAGGGAACTATACACCCGTATACTTCCACCTTTACGTCGTCCTCGTAGCGCAAGGGGTGCATTGTCTGCTCATCAATTTTACGTGGACATAAGCAACTCCAGGCTTGTCAGCTGTGGTGCCTCCTTCTTTCCTTCCACCTCTGTTTTATGGAACTCTCTCCCATCTTCTGTGTTTACTTCCGAATTTAATCTCAATATCTTTAAAGCCCGCGTCTGAGCTCACCTAAGAAATTTGTGTTAGGTGGGTGCAGCAGAGGTCGTATTTATTTTTAATTTTTTTATTTCTTTTGCTCTTTTACTTTATTTTTATTTTTATGACACCCCTCCTTAAACAGGGCTTTGCCAGTGAGTATTGGTAATGTTATATATATATTATATATATATATATATATATATATATATATATATATATATATATATATATATATATATATATATATATATATATATATATATATATATATATATATATATATATATATATATATATATATATATATATATATATATATATATATATATATATATATATATATATATATATATATATATATATATATATATATATATATATATATATATATATATATATATTATATATATATATAGTAAAATAGTTCTATAGCAGTTGTTGAAGGCGGCCATCGTCCATAATTTAAATCTATAAATAGTGGTATTCCTCAGGGATCTGTTCTATCTCCAACTCTTTTTCTACTTTTCATTGATGATCTTCTCTCTTGCTTCATCACCCATCCACACCTATTCTGTTGACTC
>SEYY01007006.1:22500-25000 GCA_009176605.1 Armadillidium nasatum | reverse complement strand
TCGTAAATAAAACTAAATATATTTTTTCACTGGATATTTATGGTTAAGAAACATATATACATAACGTAATATATACATATAGTATATACACACATGTATGTATATTTTATATATATATATATATATATATATATATATATATATATATATATATATATATATATATATATATATATATATATATATATATATATATATATATATATATATATATATATATATATATATATATATATATATATATATATATATATTCTTCTTAGAAAGTACCCCTCCTTCATTAGGAATAATGTTAGCGAGAAGTAAATTATTAATTTATTTTTAATTTATTTTTAAAAAAATCATAACTATTTATTTATTTTATTTTTATTTTTTTTAAATTATAATTATAATTGTGCGGAAGATTATGCCAAGAAGATAGATAAAGGAACTGAGTTTTTGAGGCATTGAGAACAACCTTGTTTTTACTGATCTAGTTATTGAGTTAAGATAGGCCTCCCTTTTTAAAGAATAGTTTGAATGAGCGCATGTTTCCAACGTGAAAGAAGAATTGAAGTTGAACAGAATAGAAGAAGCGGTTAACAAAAGTGGGGTGCAAGTTCGGAAGAACAAGTTTATAGAACTAGTGAAGGGATACCGTTAAAACTACATTACGTTGAGAGAGAGAGAGAGAAAATAACATATTTAAATGTAATAATAATAAAAGAAAGAGTTAAATTAAAAGTATTAGCTGGAATCATTTAAAATAGAATACTTAGCTAAGGTTTGAGTGAAGAATTCAGCTTTAGAAGATAATCAGACAGCAGTACTGCCGTCGGAAGAAAAAAAGAATAGAGAAAGAGGAAGAAATCAAGTTAAATATAACATTATATTTTGCCAAAATTTCAGAAAGAGAGGGAGGAAGAGATACTAGAAAGGTTCTTTCATTTCCTACTTAAAAAAAAGAGGTTTTAATACCTCGAAGATCTAAAGTTACTCGATTCAAAAATGAAATAAAGATGTTTGAGTTCCCTTAAGTATGAAATCGAAGATAATTCCTAGACGCTTCTTGTTTGCGAAGAATGGCACAATAACAAGCATAGTTAAACCAGTATTTAATATAGTCTAGACTCTAGATGAAGGAAGAAATAATAAAATGTAGTCATCCATGCAGAGAGAATCACTTTGGTTATGTGATGAAAAAAACAAAAACACTGACAAACAAAAAACAAGAGAAAGATAGCAATAAACATAGAATATATATATAATATTATATATATATTATATATATATATATATATATATATATATATATATATATAATATATATATATATATAATATATATATATATATATATACATTGCCTCTTGGAAAATTAATACCGTGAAATAATGCAGTTATCTCTTGCCTAATTCCATTAACAATAAAAAAAGAGAGAAATGACAATACTAATAACAAATTATCTGATTTTGTAGAAGAACGAATATTCTCATTGAATTGCCTAATAGGATTAAGAAACAATAATTGTTTGGAAATGGCCTTCGCTTTCGCGAGAGATATCGTCCGACCCAATCTTCAATGTGCACTCAATGTCACATGATCCCGCTTTTAGATATAACTTTTCTAGACTTAGTGTGACAATTCATTCTCTCTCTTATATTATATATATATATATATATATATATATATATATATATATATATATATATATATATATATATATATATATATATATATATATATATATATATATATATATATTTATATATGCTATATATATATCTTATATAATTATATATTATTTTTTAACCATTTTTTTTTTTTTCTTCCCACGTACGGTTGCAGGAATATGAATAATTTTCTGCAGTCAACACCACCCTGCATCATGCGGGATATGGGGTAGAGTATAAAAATTTGTAATATATATATATATATATATATATATATATATATATATATATATATATATATATATATATATATAGTATATATATATATATATATATATATATATATATATTATATATATATATATATATATAGCATAAAATATTATGTTAAATGATAAAATTTGAAGGTTTCACAGATTACTTCATTATTTTTTCTTCAATTTTTAGTTAAATTAAAAGAAATGTTTATGATCCACTATGTGCATCTGAAGTGCTTCTTCTTTCCTATCATTGTATCATGAAGCTTTTTAAGAGGATATGGCTATGATTAAAGGCTTGAACAGATAATCTGTGATACTGAATTATAATTATCTCGTTTAGTGATTTGTAATCAGGATCTTTGTAGTTAAATTCTCTGTTTCAATAGACATTTCGATGTTGCTTTAAATACTTTACAAAATTGATTACTTATTATAATAATGCAAAGCACTTGTTGATCAGAAGCTATGTATATATTTTCATACAATTCAGGAAATGATTTTTAGGGGGGGTTAACTTAGATACAGAAATTTTGCCTTAAAGTAAGATTTTCAGGTTTTTATTTGCTTCTTATATCAAAATTTACATTAA
>SEYY01007006.1:10000-17500 GCA_009176605.1 Armadillidium nasatum | reverse complement strand
GTTTCTAAACTTAACGAAAAATTTACTTATAAATCTTAATTTTTTTTAATGGAAAATTATTGTTTATTTCTGTTTTTCTACATTGATTTAAGATCTACTTCTCTTCTTCAAGACCCTTTTAAAGCAAGTAAAAATATATATAATATATATATATATATATATATATATATATATATATATATATATATATATATATATATATATATATATATATATATATATATATATATATATATATATATATATATATATAATATATTAGAATCCATAGGAGGGTGCTGTCTAAAGGCGACGCTGTTGTCAGTGGTTTCGAATCCTGGCGTACGGAAAAAATTTTCTCTGCCTATATATATATATATATATATATATATATATATATATATATATATATATATATATATATATATATATATATATATATATATATATATATATATATTATATATATCGAAAATTAAAAATTTAAAATGGAGTTATTTTTACTTTTAATCCTTAAAGATTCTTTTCCTTTTCATCTCTTTACATTTTGTAAAAAAAATTTGCTTATTTTAAAAAAAAAAAAAAAAAAAAAAAAAAAAAAAAAAAAAAAAAAAAAAAAAAAAAAAAAAAAAAAAAAAAAAAAAAAAAAAAAAAAAAAAAAAAAAAAAAAAAAAAAAAAAAAAAAAAAAAAAAAAAAAAAAAAAAGAGAAAAAAGAGAGAGAGAGAGAGAGAGAGAGAGAGAGAGAAAAAGAGAAAGAGAGACAAAATGATGGGGAAAGAGAGAAAGAGAGATTCAGAGATGGATATATAGATGGGGTATATGAGAGGTTTGAGGTATGCAAAAAAGAAAGAAAGAGAGAGAGAGAGAGAGAGAGAGAGAGAGAGAGAGAGAGAGAAAGATTGATAAATTGATGAGAGCATAAGAGAGATATGTGAGTGAGAAGAAAGAGAGAGATTTATGAATAATGGGATAGAGAGAGAGAGAGAGAGAGAGAGAGAGAGAGAGAGAGAGAGAGAGAAGAATCGATGTTTTCTCAGCAGAGAAAATCTCCGTAAAGCCTTTTGAGACAAACACAATTGTTCAAAGTTTAAGATAAAAGAAATATTTTGAAGATGATAGATAGATAGATAAATATACCCGGTATATATATATATATATATATATATATATATATATATATATATATATATATATATATATATATATATATATATATATATATATATATATATATATATATATATATATATATATATATATATATATATTTGATGCTATAGAAGTGGCAAACTGTAATAAAACAAGTAGCACAGTGTAAAAGAAATGACACAGTGTAAAAAAAATGTGACACAGTGTAACAAAACAAGTGGTACAGAGTAATAAAACAAGTGGCTTCATAAGTAAAAGTTGAGAAGTGAAAGCCATAAAAGGATAGAGGTTTAAAAGTAATTTTTATGGAGAGAGTTTCAAATATTTTGTCTTTAAATTTTAGAGCAAAAACGTGAAATCAAATTCTGTTTACGGATTTTCAAGTTTTAGTGGGGAATTACCCCAAATCGTAAACAGGAAAAATCATCGACAGGTCAAATTTAAAAAATTCATTAAATTAATTAATCTAATAAATTTGATAAATTAAATAAAAGCATAAGTATTAGTAAAAGTATACTAGTATAAATATAACTTAAGCATAAGTATAATTATAAACAAGTATAATTATAATTATATTAATTATGATTATTGGCTATGAATATCAATTTAATATCGATTGTAAATAATAAATATATGTAAAACTGTAAGCATAATAGCATTATAGTTAAAGTACACTACAATAATTATGTAGGTTTATAATTATAATTATTAATACATTTATATAATTATAAATTTAATAATCTCTACTGTAATTATGGTAAAGTTAAAAGTATTAGTTAAAGTATACTTCTATTAGTATATAAGTATAATTATAATGTACACAATTATAAATATAATAATCTGTACAGCAAGTATGGTAAAACTTTCAGGAAAAAGTTGCATATATATTTACATAAATTATAACATGCATTGAAAGCATTTTATCATGTTTATTTTAATTCTAGTGTAAACAGAAAATTTGAAGAGTTATTTGAGTTAAAAGGAAAATTTGAAGTTATTTTCTAATTGTATTTTCAACGTTGGAATTGAAATGCATGAAACCTCTTTCAGATTTTCAGATTTTCAGATTTTCAGGTTTTCAGATTAGACAGACAGACTATCTACATTTCAATTTCGTTTTCTCATTTAAATAAAAATAATGTTTGTAATCTTCAGTCCAATTCTTCGTTCTTCAGCCTCAGTTCTTTTTCTTCGTCTCTCTCTTTTATTTCTTTCTATTATTTAGACCTTCTCTCTCTCTCTCTCTCTCTCTCTCTCTCTCTCTCTCTCTCTCTCTCTCTCTCTCTCTCTCTCTCTCTCTCTCTCTCTCTCTCTCTCTCTAATTTTAATGTTCCAAGAAATCTAATTGCCCTATATAAACAATTTATTTCTTGAATCATTTCAGTTATATTATATATATATATATATATATATATATATATATATATATATATATATATATATATATATATATATATATATATTATATATATATATATATAATATATATATTATATATATATATATATATATATATATATATATATTGAGAGAGAGTGAGAGAAAGTTCTCAAAGTTGGTGAAATGCGAAATGAGTAAAATTTTGGAATTAAATTGCATGAGAATTGGCGTAACTGTTTGGAATAAAAATATCTTTTGTCGTTTGTAAAGTTATAGAATTAAAGACTAAATCTTTGAAAGGTTTTTTGTTATTATTATTATTATTATTATTATTATTATTATTATTATTATTATTATTTATTTTAGTTTTTATTTAATCTCTGTACTTCAATTAAAAATTTCGTTCTTTGTGGTGTATGATAAAAAGAAAGGTTAGAGAGAGAGAGAGAGAGAGAGAGAGAGAGAGAGACAGACAGACAGACAGACAGAGAGAGACAGAAGGACAAACAGACAGAAAGATAGAGAAAGAGAGAGAGAGAGAGAGAGAGAGAGAGAGAGAGAGAGAGAGGAAGTGAGAGAGGGAGGGAGAGAGAGAAAAATATTTTTGTTTATTAGATTATAAAAAATTTAAAAAATTTCATTTGAGAATAACTTGCGTTTTAAAGTTTAAATTTTTTTATTAATTATTAAATCATTTGAATAAAATTAAATTAAATTTGAATGAAATTAAATTTCCTATAAATTATATTCCTCAAATTAAAAAGAAATTACAATTATAACACAAATTTGAATTAAAATAAATGAATGTATAAATTTAAATTGAATTTAAATGATTTAGAAATTTATAATTAAAAAGTATTTGCAATTAAAAATAATTTATTTCGGTTTATATATTATTTATTAAATATATTATTATATGTTATATATATTATATAGTATATTTTATATATTGTAAATATATTGTATATTATATATTATTTAAATTTTTTCCTGAAAATTTTTCACTAAATGGAAAATTCACCAAATATAAAACTCAAATTTTTAATTTCAGCACCGGTCTTTCGAAAGCCTGTCCGGATAGAGGAATGGCAACTGCTTTATTACGCTCGAGCCTAACTCCGCCCCCTTGCTACCAAAAAATTAAATCTTTATGATGCTCCGCCCCTTTGTTACTAGAAAATTAAATCTTTAAAAAATGCAAAAACAGTGTCTAATCTGACAAAGTTAAATTGTTAAGTTTTTAAATTTATTAAAAATTCTTTCACGTAATAGCACAAATAATAATAATAATAATAATAATAATAATAATAATAATAATAATAATAATAATAATAATAATAATAATAATAATAATAATAATAATAATAATAATATTTTAAAATTTAAAAGTTATTCATAATCTGATTTCAAAACAGTTTCGCTTGAAATTCAATTATAACTTTCAAAGCACAAAAAAAAAAAATAAAAAAAAAAATACAAAGAAAAAAAAAAAAAAAAAAAAAAAAAAAAAAAAAAAAAAAAAAAAAAAAAAAAAAAAAAAAAAAAAAAAAAAAAAAAAAAATTTTAAAATTAATAATTTTTAAAATTTAATTAAATAAAAAAAAAAAAAAATAGGAGCTTTGAAATAATATAAAAATATTCTAATAATTAATGAAATAATAATAATAATAATAATAATAATAATAATAATAATAATAATAATAATAATAATAATAATAATAATAATAATAATAATTATAATAATAATAATAATAAATAATATAATAATAATAAAAATAATAATAATAATAATAATAAAAATAATAATAATAATAATAATAATAATAATAATAATAATAATAATAATAATAATAATAATAATAATAATAATAATAATAATAATAAAATATACATAAATATTAATAGTTCTGATAATTATAATAAATATAAAACTAAATAATAACAATAATAATACAGATAATAATAATAAATAATAATAATAATAATAATAATAATAATAATAATAATAATAATAATAATAATAATAATAATAATAATAATAATAATAATAATAATAACAAAAATATATTAAATTAAAAGTACAATAATAGTAATAATGGCGATAATGATAAAAATGATAAAAATATTATTAATGATGAAAATTAAAGTAATAACAATAATTATAATTATTATTATAATATTAATAATAAATTAAATAAAAATAAATATAAATAAATACAATTAATAATAATAAATAATAATAATAATAAAATTAATAATAATAATAATAATAATAATAATAATAATAATAATAATAATAATAATAATAATAATAATAATAATAATAATAATAATAATAATAATAATAATAATAATAATAATAATAATAATAATAATAATAATAATAATAATAATAATAATAATAATAATAATAATAATAATAATAATAATAATAATAATAATAATAATGATGTAAAGTGATATAATAAAAGTAGTTTGGAAAACTATTTTTATTTAATTGCATTTAAATTATCTAATTATTATTAATGGAAAATTATTTGTAAAATTAAAACTTACGAAACAAGAAAGTGTAAAACTCAATCTGATTAAAATAATAATAATAATAAAAATAATAATAATAATAATAATAATAATAATAATAATAATAATAATAATAATAATAATAATTATAATAATAATAATAATAATTAATTTTTAAAAGTTATTCATGTTCGTATAATGAAAATTGAAATTAAAAAATACTAGGCAAAAATAAAAATAAATTTTAGGTATAATAAAAAATTAATATAACAATTAATTAATATAATTAAATAATTAATATAATTAATTAATTAATATTAAATTTTAAAATCTTTAAAAAAAAAAGTCAAAATTGAAAATAAAAATATGCTTACAATAATTTCAAAACATAATTGAATAAATATGTAAATAAATAAATGAATAAATAAATAAATTAAAGAAATAAAAAAAATAATAAATAAATAAATAAATACATAAAAGAATACAAAAAGTTATTTTGACAAATTAATTATTCTGGGAGTGTGTGCATGGGTGTTTGTGTATTTGCATGCGTGTGTGTGTGTGTGTGTGTGTGTGTGTGTGTGTGTGCATGATTCATCTTTTTAATAAACATTTTGAAATTAATAATAAAAACTTCCTTCATTACTTAAAATTAATTACAACTTTTGAATAAATATTGCCGTAAAAAAGCAGACTATTTATTTAAAATTTATTAAAAATGAAAATAAAAAAAAAAAAAAATTATATATTTATATATATATATATATATATATATATATATATATATATATATATATATATATATATATATATATATATATATATATATATATATATATATATATATATATATATATATATATATATATATATATATATATATATATATATATATATATATATATATATATATATATATATATATATATATATATATATATATATATATATATATATATATATATATATATATATATATATATATATATATTATATATTATATATATATATATATATATTATATATATATATATATATATATATATATATATATATATATATATATATATATATTATATATATATATATATATATATATATATATATATATATATATATATATATATATTTCGGCAGTCCACCAAAGCTGTTGATATGGTGTGATAGACCATTCCGTTTCACTACGTTGCCTTTTGGATTATTTCTTTTCACGTTTCACCTTCTCAGTGGGACTCTAGTGTATATTTCACTCATATTGGAGTGTCTTTGCTTCCACTTCCCATTCCTTCTTACATTACCTTTAAATACATATAAAATGGCAAAACAAAAAGCAACATCAGAGATGCTTGTTGGGGAGGCATCTAAACAATGCCCTTCATCCACCTCTTCTCCCATCACCACTTGGGAGTTCTTGACTTCTGGGGATGGTATTAGTGCTATCAAGACCTTGATGCCGGATTGTACAATTTTCATTAATTTCTGATATATTCTCAGTCTCTTGTCTAATTTCCACTTTGTTGAGAATCACCTTTCTTCTTCCAGATCTCTCTTCTTAACTGAAATTCAGGTGTTTGAGAACTTTGACAACAAACCCTACTCTGTTTCCTCCTACTGTCTCTATTCTCAATTTTCAGCTAAAGGCGAATGTTGAGCATATGTGAGCAACGAAATTGTAAGTTTTCGTGCCTCTAATTATGATTCTTCTGAATTCTCTATTAAATAGTTTACAATTTCTTTCAGCTCTACAACGAGATTCATTTGCTCTTTCTACTTGTCTCCTAATACTAAGAACAATAAAAAAAATTTCCATTATCTTAAATCCATAATAGAACACGTTCTATCTTCTTTTCCTTTCTCCGGAAATATTCATTTTAAGTGATTTTAACATTCACCACCGACAATGGCTTTCATCTAGTTCTCGCCTGCCACTTTTCTATCCAGAACAGCCTTGAACGGCTGTTGCATCTCCCTTTCCGTATCCTTGACCGTCTTGGTGATGAACCCAAGATAATTCATCTTTTCCTAACTTCTTATCCTTCTACTTACACAGTCAAACTTTTTCCGTCTCTTCGTTTCTCCTATCACTTTCTTATCTCCGTATCTCGTTCTATCTTTTCAAATTTTCCGTAAGGTCTCCGCCTTCGGAGAGAAAACGTTTCTGACATTTCAGTGACACTAACTGGTCTGACTTGCGGTTGTACTTTTCTTATTTCCCATGGAATGATTACTGTTTCCGTGAGAGGGGTCCCTCGGAATATGCAGAGCGCATAACCGAGGTGATTCTCTCTGGCACGTAGGCGTACATCCCATAATATTTAACCTCTACTAAGCCTAGCAAACCTTGGTTTAACTCTACTTGTTCTTGTGCCATCCTCCGCAGGGATGCTGCCTTCAGGATTATCGTCGTCTTCAAACTCCAGAAACTCACACAACTTATATTTCATCCCGGAATCGTTCAAAATCTATTCTCC
>SEYY01007005.1:67500-68631 GCA_009176605.1 Armadillidium nasatum | reverse complement strand
GTTCCTCAGGGTTCTTGTCTTATCTCTAACTCTGTTCTTACTTATCATTAATGATCTTTTCAACTGCACTTCTAACTCTGTTCACTCTTATGCCAATGACTCAACTCTTTATTCTTCTACTCATTTCAAATCTGCTCCATCTTTTGCTTCTAAGTTCTTCTCGTCTTCAACTTTCCGACATTCTTGCCGATTTGGATGGGATTTCCCGATGGGTTCATAGCAACCTTGTAAAATTCAACTCTTTAAAAACTCAACTTCTTCACATCTCTCTCTCTCAAAACACCTCCCAACTTTCCTATCCTCTTCGATAGCTCTCCCGTCTCACCTGTAAATATCCTTAACATTCCAACGGTTACTCTAAATATATAAGAGTCTTATTCGCCCTTGTATGGAGGGCTATTCTCACATCTGGGGGGGGAGCTCTGGCTACTCCTCTCTTCTGAATTGGGTTAAGTCTAAAGCTAGAATATTAATAAACTGTCTCCTACTTTCAAACTCTCTTGACCCCCTATCTCTGCGACGTAACGTTGACGCACTATCTCTTTTCTTTATGTACTACAATGGCAGTAGCTCGAGGGAACTGATCAGTAGTATAGGTGGCGAGATCGACGGCAGTTAGGCTTAACGAAATCTAGACCGGAAGCTGATCTCAGTTTCTTTCCTGAGGCCTTTTGACCGGAATTAGACCGGAAGTTGATCTCAGACACCTTCCTGAGGCTTTTTGACAGGTTTTAGAACGGAATTCCACGGAAACGATTCACCTGGGATTCGAACCAGATCACTGCAACATCCGCAAGGGTTTTCGGAACACGGAGGTTCCTTGGCGAGAGGGAGGAACGGAGTCCTCCTCCTTCATAGAAAGGTTTCGGAACACGGAGGTTCCTGAGGGGGGAACGGAGTCCCCTCGTAGAAGGGTTCCGGAACTCGGATGTTCCTCAGGGTTGCCTCTCGGATTTTGATGAAACATACACGCCATCTCCGTAGACTTTCTCTCAAAACTCTTTACATCAATTTTGCCAAAAACACGCGCTATCAAAATTTTGTCCGTGTCCAAATGCCAATAACTTTTTTGGTAAGGTCAAACGGTAGACATTTTTTGTCAACTCTTCCAAATCGTCAATAACAATAAAT